>JAVIXY010000250.1:0-48892 GCA_033030565.1 Fusarium nematophilum
CTGAGCTACGGCATCACACCCGACACAAGGCAAGCATATTCACATCATCAAACTTCATCTTCTGAACCAAATAGATTCAATAATCATGTGTGCAGTGACGGCTTCAGCCACTATTTACAAAGAATAAAATCGTACGTAGAGTACCATAGAAAGATCCTTCATTCCATCCACTTCAAAAGAACCGTAACATCATTTACAGCTTTACATCCTTCGCTCGGCAGCAAGCTTGGCAGCACGCTTGGCAGCCCGGCGAGCAGCACGCTTGACCTTGCGGGCCTTGCGTCGGCTGGCGCAGGAGTCGGGCTCCTCGGTGACGGGCTCCTCAGTAGCAGGGGCAGTAGCACCGGGGGCCTGGGTGTCGGCGGCGCTGGGGACCTCGACGGCGGTGGCAGTGGGGGCAGGGGCAGAAACCTCGGGGTCGACGGGGGCGACGACGGTGCCGTTGGCGGGAGAGGAGGCGGTGGGGACGAGAGTGGCAAAGGTGGGAGTGCCAGCAGCAGGGGCGCTGGAGGCGGGGCTGTCGCTGCCAGAGTCGCTGCCAGAGTCATCACCAGAGCTACCAGTGCAGTCACCGTCGCTGGACTGGCCGGCAAGGTTGGCAGTGTGGTCCTCGCAAGCCTGGGGCCAGGTCTTGGGGCCGGGGGCGGTGTAGCTGGTGGGGGCAGGGTAGTAGATGTTGATGAGGACGCCAGGCTCAGTTCCATCATAAGCACCGGGGAACTGGACGACGGGCGAGGGTGAGCCAGAGCCAGAGCCCTCGACGGTGAGCTGAGCGCAGCCAATGTAGAACTGAGCACCGTTGGCGCTGCCGGCACCGTGGAGACCGATGTGCTCAGCGCGCATGAGGTAAGTACCAGAGGGAAGCTCGTCGGGCAGGGTGAAGGTGAAGTTGTGGATGCCCTGGTTGTTGACGTAGGTAGCCCACTGGAGACCGGCGTCGGTGATGGAGCTGGTGGTCAGCTCGTAGACCTTGAACCAGTCACCGTCACCAAGGTAGTCGGAGGCATCAGTGCCCTCGGGGGCCTTGCTCATGTACACGGCGAGGGGACCAGGGTGGCCGATCTCGACGTTGACGGTGAAGCCGACCTCATCGCCGGGGGCGACAGCGTGGGTCTTGGTCTTGGCGCGGATGTCGGCGTCGAGGCCACCGGCGTTGCAGACGATGTCCTTGGAGGTGACATCCTCGATGGGCGAGTTGGAGTTGGTCGTCTGGCGGACGTACTCGTAGGGCTCGGTGATCTCGCCGTTGACGATGAGGGCCTCGAAGTTGTAGTGGGCCAGGGCGCTGGGGAGGGCGGCAGCAAGGGCCAGGACGGAGGAGAGAGAGGCGCGCATGATGTCTGTTGTTTGCTTGACAAGGTAGTTTTCAAAAAAGATAGTGTAAGTTGCGTTTTGATCGTAAGGATAGACAAGAACAGCGAAAGACTAAAACCACCAGGGTTTTGCAATGAATGTATTGACTCGTAGAGTTGAAAGAAAAGAAGGACGCAAGCAAACAGCTGCCGGAACTTGGAAGTGGAAAGAATGGGATGAGGAGAGAAGGGAGGAAAAGAGTTCAGACGACTGCGAAGATGGCCCTTCTTTAAATCCCCAGCAACTAGACGCCCGTCATCCCTTGGCTCCGTCACTCGCCTCTCGACAATTGCTGGAAATTTGCATCCCTGGCCCCGTCGAGGAATAGCCGCGATCAAGCTAAGAAGCCGCATCCTGAAACTGGGACCATCCCAGGCGCCGGGCCTCGGCCGTAGATCAGCCAATGCGTGAACCCCAGGGACGGACGCTTCTGCAAGGGGCAGCTTGACAAGTCCTTTATCGCGTCTGTGCCGCCACGAGGATCTGGTCGAGAACCCTGTCTGTCAGCTACGCGAAGTGTCTCAAACCTCGGCCTGCTAGACCTTTTCGGTATGTGCGCCTGGCGCTTCATTGCCGTGAGATTGGGACGACGGGTTGTGGGCTGGATCACACCACCAGAGGCGCGGCACAGGATTAATTGGTGATGCCGGGACAATGTCTCTCAATTGGCCATAACCCAACTGACAAGAACAGCAGAATACGAATATCTCTTAGATCAACGATTGAGTTTTCTTGTCCCTCTCCCGAAGCGAGGCAGATCGCCGTGCAAATTCGATGTCCCAAGCGATTGGTGGAATTGAATCTTCACAGGGGATGTCGGTGCAAGGGTCCGTTGTTGTAACAGGTGAGTGGACCCAGAGATCTGGGCGCCAAACATTTTGGCGCAGGGGCACAGCGGAATAGCCGTCGAAAACGGAACAAGGAGCGGGAAAAATTTGAGCAATGTTGGGTCACTGAGTTGAGTTGGTGCCGTCGAGCCGAAGATGACTCCTCTGACGCCCCGATCAGTGACCTCACAGATGCTACACAACGACACATGAGAAGGCGGTGATGCTTGGAAGAGGATGACGGGGCGAGTTATGCCTACTTGGCTTGACAAACATTGAAACGAACCATCCGGGAAACAATGCAGTTGCTGAAACTTGACGCGTAAACAGCCCCTGGCGATCAGACACGCGAGATGCTTATTCACCGTTTCAACAGCGAGAAACTGCAAACTTGTTTGTTTGGCATGACTATCGGATGATTCTGAGGAGCATACGGTTTCAATGCCGTCTCTTGAAACAGATCAAAGGCTTGTTTCCAGCTTGGCTTATGACAGATGCTTATGGTATATACGGAGTCAGAGGTGGTGTCAAGGTTGAAAGGTTACCCTACATACGCCTATGTGTTTCTTGCCTAAGGAAGGCTGCGGCTTTGACTCGTACCCTAGGTGAGTCGACGCACCTGGACCTGCGCAGATAAAATAATACAAAACATACAGGCATTATCATAAAAATATATAATAGTCCTTTGAAAATGCTAATATTTGACATTAGTCAAGCTTAATTACTCAAAACATAACTATTGCAAGCAAGTCATCTCGGAACAAGATATCCAGCCCTAAAGCCCCCTGGTCATCCTCCCGCCACGCATGATCAAGTAGGGTTAGAATTTCCCGTATACTTCCGATGCCCTTGCAAACGAGCAATTGTTTCAGCAGTCGTTTACAGAGGTCACGGTCCCGCTGGTGTTCTGCTGCAATCCCGAACATGGTGATGGGCCAGAGTAAAACCGAAACCAACTCCGGACCTTCTCCGTCGACCATTCCTCGAGCATACATCAATCCCTGGGAGACGTATGACCGGACCAACGGGTCCGAGGAGGTTACGAGAGGAGCAATGACCTTGGTTGCCAGGACCAGGCAGGCGAAGCGATACATGTGCGCCATGGCCAACAAGCTGGTTGAGAATCCTGGATCCTCATGGCTAGACGAGTTCCTATCCGGGGCCTCCCAGGCTTGCAGTTCAGCCATGATGTTGGCTGCCTCCTTGCTATGCTGACCCTGCAGCGGCACTCGTGTTCGTAGAAACGAGAGCCGGAAGATGTGGTCGAAGATGTCGTGACAGATGCCCATGTCCGCAAAGTCGCCCCACGTCGACCAGATCGGCTCTCGGCTGGAACCGCGGAGCGCTGCGAGAAAGTGCTGCATGTCCCAGTATTGGCTGTCGTCGGTAAAGAGAGCTGCGTGGAAGGTGGTCGAAACGGCGAGTTGGAATGCAAATTCCTCCAACAGTAGCTTCTGCTCCAGTGTCCTCGGCAGCCAGCCTTTGAAATGATGCAGATACAGCTCCCATCCCGCGAGGAGATGAGCTTGGTTCCGTGGTCCGGCGTCGTGTCTTAGCGTCTGCCAGGTACCACGGTCAGTATTACGCCCTGCGGGATGATGCGAACGTTGAATATGATGGTACCTCAAACATATGTAGGGTGTTGATAACGGCCAGCACACACTCCTGCGCCCCCTCGGAGTCATCTTGAGACAGGTCGGTCGATAGCGACTGGATGGCTGCCAGATAGTGAGAAAGGCTCAGCTGTTGCCATGGTCCGTCAAGGTTGAACAACATGGCAGCTCCGCAGGTGGCATAGGCATGTGCCAGAGTGGCCCATTGAGTACACGACGAGTAAGCGTCGATGAGGGAAGAGCCAGGACCGGCATACGGCACAGCATGTGAGTTCTCAAAATAGCGAGCCAGGAAGATGATGTCTGGCTTAAGCGTCACTGTATCTAATTCTAAGGAGAGCGATCTCTGGCTTTGTCGAGAGTTTCGGCATCTCCGGCTGAATAGATCGGCCGGCCATTGACATTGGCCCCTGGAGGACCATTTCTGACAGCGTCTGCAGATTGGTTTTTGCTCATCGCACTTCTTCTTCTTGGTGCGACCTTTGGGCCACAAGCCAGTCAATGAGCCGGCGCATGTCAGCTGCAAGGGAACAACTCACAAGGCAGACATCCCGTGGCCGTCCGTTTGTGGATCTTGGGGCTAGCCACAGGGTTCATGGCGCCCTGCCCAGAGATCTTGAAGTTGGCAAACATGGTCGCGGTCGTAGTCGACGAGATCACAGAACAGAAGAAGCAAAGCAAACCGACGAGGAACGGGGGTGGTGGTGATGGACTTACAGGGCGAGACAGCAGGAAGCGGGGAAAGGTCGGGGATGGGGGGGCTCGGCATCAAATGAAGCTGCTTGGTTGGCTGGGCACTTGTTGATATGGAAAATTGCATGTATTTGACTCGATTCGTCTTAGCACGCGATGCCTTTCTCCTCCCCCGCAAAATGTCACCGTGCCAGCAGATTGATGGTGTCATAGTCGATGCAAATTCTATGCAACATATCCAGATGCCCTGAGTCCTTCTCCCGCATTCAGTAGTCCAGACTTGCCCGGGAACCCCTTCAGACCCTTCTCGTAGCACCCACCGCGGTGATCAGCAGGCGACACGCCGTCCACAAAGTCTTTCCACTGTTCCCGCATGTACTCTAGGTTGATGTCGGTCGTGGGGGTGGCAGCAACGTAGACAACGCTGGAGATGCCGTCGCCCGAGTGCTCGACCTCCACTGCGTGGCACATCTTTGGATGGCTGTCAGCTGACTGCGAAAGGGGGACTGGGCTCTGGGCTTGACTCACATCACAGTGCCACCAGATAGTGTCGCCGGGCTCCATGGGCGGGATGTTGACCATACACTTCTCCAGATTGAGGTGCGGGAACGGTCCAGGGCTCAACTCCTGAGACGTATGGCGCCAGACACCCGGGAACCACGCATCGTCTAGGTTGATCTTCCATTTCACAGGGTCCAACACATCGGCTTCGTCGGCCGGGGGTTCGAAGAATGGTCGCAAAAGCACGTAGGCAATCGTGTACTTGAGCTCAGGATAAACCAGTAGACTGCCCTCGCCGGCAACAGCGCGAGTCAGAGCAGTCCAGCCCTGGAAGGCACGCAGAATGCGAGACTGAGCCTGCCCTGGGTGGAAGGCTGGATCGGCGCTCTTCCTCACGGTGAGGTCGTAGGGATCGTAGTCCTCAACGTGGCCGGACCAGATCTTGTCGTACACCTTGCGGTACACGGGCTCTGACCATCGGCAGAGGCTGCCGGCGTCGATGTGCGGGCCGAGGCCGTGGAAGTCGCCTGGAGGGCGGATCCACACAGCGTCGGCGTAGGCCAGCGGCGCCGCGAAGCTCTTGTCAGGATCCTCGTCGTCGTGCCAGAGCGAGTTGAGCACTCGGTGGAGGGCCATTTGCCTGGGGTGGGTTCGAGCATTGAGCTGCGTCCTAGACCAGTACAGCTTGAGGATGTATGGCGTCTCTTTGGGCCAGCCTGCCATCATATTAGCCGCTGAAGACAACCGAGAGCATCCAAGAAGTTTGCTCACCCGTAATGGCTCCTTTGTTCTCGTTGACGTACCCCTGCAAGTCCTGGAACCATTCGTCGGCTGTGCTCTTGGGAACGGCACCTCGGACAACAAAGGTTCCGGCGGCCCTGAGCTTGTCCTTTTCGTCCTCGCCCAAGGCCATTACCTGGTCATAGCTCAGCTCGGGTATCATCTGCGTCTGCTTCTCGGCGATGGTCTTGCTGATAGTGTTCAAGGCATTGCATGTGGTGACCCAGCTCTTCCAGAGAGCGGCCTCGCCAAACTCAGCGGCAATTCCCTTCTTGATCTGGATGTTCTCGGGGTGCAGCTCGCCGTTGTCGCGGGTGAACTGGGGCCAGCCGGAGGCTTCGCTGGAGTTCTTCATCTCGGGCGATTCAACGGGTGGGCAGTAGATGTCGATGGTTGCAGTGGGAGGCTCTCTGTTTGCTGGCTCGCCTCCTGAGGGTTGATGCTTTCCTCTTATACACGAATTCTTGTTATTTTCATCCCCTGGATTGCCTCAGCGTATCTCGTCACCCTTGACATACCAGAAGAAGCAAAAGGGTGGAACGCATGAGTGGGGAGGAGGCGGCTGTTCGGGATGGGATAGCCGCCCTGTGTCTGCGTACCTCGACCCCTCTTTCGCTGATCTGGAATACGAGATGTGATATAGGAGGGGCTCTCCTCCCGACCCTTCCTTGCGACTCTATCCAACAGGATCTGCAATGCATGATGAGTTGTTATTATTATTGTTATTATATATTTTCCGTCTTACGGGCACGCAGGTCCCGCTAATCGCCTTAAGGCGCAAAAAGACATGCTAAGCTAGCTATCAGGTATACTAATTCTCTTAGTCTAGAAGGGCATTACAGGCCAGGGGTCTCGGCGGGCTTCTTAGAAGGCCATTCCGTCGCGCTCCTAGCTTCCTATAGCTACCCTTCCTTTCCTCATTTCCCCTAAGCTATTCAGCAATTCAGCAATCCAAGGAGGGCAAGCTCGTCGCCCGTCAGCGGGCTATAAGGCGCGGCTACGAGAGCCGGGTTATCAAGGCACATAGCTAGGTCCGGGGGCAACTACGGCACAGAGGTCTAACAGGGTCAGAGATCAAGCCCGGCAGCAGCCGGGCTAGCAGCCTAGGGGGACCTAGGGGGACCTAGGCCACGAGAAGAAGAGGGGGGGTCTCTAGGCAGCCTGCTGTTGCAAGCTATAGAGGTCGGTCGGGGGGGCTCGTATAGGCCGGTCGAAGCAGCCGGGGCTGCGAGAGGTAGGTCGGGGCAGCCGACGCTACAGAGGAAGGTCGAGCAGCCGAAGCTGCGAGAGGTAGGTCGGGGCAGCCGAAGCTACAGAGGAAGGTCGAGCAGCCGAAGCTGTAGAGGAAGGTCAGGCAGCCGTAGCTACGGAAGGTCGTGGTTCGGCTCGCGCAGCCGGAAGAAGGTCAAGGTTGGGGCCCGAAGGCTAGCAGGTCGTGGGCTCGCGATGCCCTCATCAGAGCCCTAGCTAGGGCTCTGGCTCGGTTAGCCCAGATAAGACCCCCCAAGCTTCGATGCGCAGGCCTTCCATTTTACCGTTCGGACACTGGGCGGACCGAATATTTGTCAGCTTCAGTTGCGCAGCTTATCGAGGAGGGTCGCCTATTTTGGCAAACCTGGGGAAGCGAGTCAGGTGTGCCAAGATATGGAACGCTTAAAATCTGCAGGGTTGCGTTAGTTAGCGCAGCCTGGCATATCGAAACTCTTCCGTGCTGCATCGACTTCCTCTCTACTTCCGTTGGGCCTGTCGGAGACAAGATACCGATGGCAATAGGACATGTGTGGCCCAGCCCACGAATGAAACCAGTCAAGATAAAAAGATGGGCTCTGCCGTGCCATATCACCATCCCACCATCCCACCATCCCAGCTTTAGCTTTGTAGAATCTGTTGTCTTGTCTATTGCTTGACTGTGTGTTCGACTGCTACATCACTATGGCCATCCAGATGATCGAGCGGTTCCGTCCGAAGACGACAAAGGCCACGATTGCGTTGCTGATATGGGTCTCAAGTATTCAGTCCACGGTGAGAACAACCTCTTCACATCTTCACGCTCCACTCTGTTAATTCGCGACCAGTCGCTCGGCTACGATGCATCTATGATGTGGGCTTTGTCCCCCCCCCCCTTGGTGTGCTCCCCCATCGACTAACACCACGCAGCAACGGCCTCAACATACTACCCTCGTACGCCGAATACTTTCACCTCACCACCGCAACGATTGCTCTGCAGTCAGCCATCGGATGGGCTGGCGCCATGGTCTCTGGCTTCTTCTACGGATGGGTGACGGAGAAAGTCGGGCGTCGCAAAGCCATCTACATCTGCGCTGTCATTGTCATCATCGGCTGTGTCCTGCAGACCGCCTCGCAGAATATTGCAATGTTTACCATTTCGCGCTTTATCTCCGGATTCAGTGGCGGGGCGGCCTACGTGTGTGGTCCGACCTACCTGGCCGAGACTCTGCCAGCCAAGTGGAGAGCCCTTGGGCTGGGAATCTTCATGACCTTTTACTACGTCGGTATGTCCCTCGGCTTCTTCTCGAGGCATGCGGCTTGGCATAGATGGCATCGCTAACTCTTGGCCTGACCAGGCGGCCTTCTCTCGGCTGGCATTACTTACGGCACCTTCAAGATGGACTCTACCTGGGCATGGCGTCTTCCTTCGTGCTTCATGGGTATCTTCTCCATAGTCGCCATCCTTGCCATCCCCTTTGTCCCCGAGTCTCCTCGATGGCTCGCACACAAGGGTCGACACGAGGAGGCGTTGGCGGCAGTTGCTCTGACCCATGCAGATGGCGATGTTCATGATCCTGTCGTTTTGACCATCATGCAGGAGATCAGCGGCACCTTACGGTTCGAGGCTGAGAACCCTGAACAGGTATCTTTTATGAAGGCATTCAAGTCCAAAAGCAGCACCCGCAGGTTGGCTCTGGTTACATCTGTCGCTGTAATTACCATGCTCTCTGGTAAGGACTTGAGAAGATCTCATCCATACCATAGTGGCGCGTGCTGAGGTCAAAGTCTAGGAAACAACATCATCTCCTTCTACCTCGGAACAATGCTTACCAACGCCGGAATCTCGGACCCTGACACACAGCTTCAGATTGTGGGTCTTAAAGGCAGAGAACAGGTTAAGAAGGCTAACTTTGATTCAGAACATCTACCTCAACATTTGGTGTCTTGCACTGGCCCTGGCAGGAACATTCCTCATGGACCGCGTCGGCCGAAAGCCCCTTGCTGTGATATCTACTGCGGCACTTACTATCCTGATATTTGTATTTGGAGCGCTTACAAAGGGTAGGTCTTGTCCACAGTCTCGTTTTCTGAACCATCTAACCCGTTGCCCTCCAAAGTTTACGGCCAAACCACAAACAGCTCGGCCATCTATGGCACAGTGGCGGTCTTGTTCCTCTTTCAAGGGGCATACAGTTTCGCCTGGACACCTCTGGCCATGCTGTACCCTCCAGAAGTTCTCAACTACTCCCTGCGATCAGTCGGCATGGGCATGTACGCCTTTTGGACCAACGGTTTCGGGTGCGTATTTTGATCTGCCAACGAATCTGCGTGATGAAGAACGAGTGCGCTAACACGACGCAGGCTTCTGGCTACTATGGCTTTCCCCTTTGCCCTCGAGAGAATCACCTGGAAGACCTACATGATCAACGGCGCCTGGGACGTTATCCAGCTTATTTACGTCATGGTCTTCTGGGTGGAGACGAAGGGAAGGACCTTGGAAGAGATTGATGAGCTGTTTGATGGCGTTAGGTATGGCGACGGGTCTGATGTTCTTGAAGCCGTCCGTGTCACTTCGCGCGATGCAGGAGCATCCACCACCGTCGTTGAAATTGCTAAATGCGACAAGCTCGCAGATGAGGAGTAGACTGCGGGCAGCGCGAGCTAAGAGTTCACAAGGACGTGGTGAAGGCCGTGGGTGGCGCCCGAGGAAACGTTCGGCAACGGCTTCACCAGCAAGGGCAATCGTGTTTCATCCTCTACATCTATTGATATATGCTAGGGGCAATGGTGGGATTTGTTCGGACCCGTTCAGTGTCGCCTGTGAGAACCAGCGACAACGCTCAGCGACCGTAGAACTGCAAGGGTCTCTGAGACGACCAAAACACAAATTAAAGGGGGCATCCCAAGCCGTGAGGGAGCTTTATAGATACTTGATGGTTGTGTGTCCGAGTTTCGGTGACAAGATACTTCATACCCTTCTGGCTGGACGGAAAGCTGGATCAACCACCATGCAACAAGACCGATATGATTCATTTAGTCTACGAAAGATAAATGGACTCGCGTGTCCGGCCCGCCCTCTAGCGATCAAAGCGAGAGCCACTCTTCCCTCGGGATACTCTTCCGCCCCTCTTCAATGACAAAAACCGGCGCTCCAACACTAAAGTCACTGAATTTTCCATCCGTCCGATCCGAGTCATCCGTCCAGTGAGCCATTGGACGTCCTCGGTTATCTGGCCACGGCTTGAGAGGCACCTTTTCCCGGAGCACACGCGCCATGAACGTCTTGACTCCTTCCAGACAAGCCAAAGCGTCTGCTGATGCCGTAACGTGGCCAACCGACAGAAGCACCCGAGGCTTGCCTTCTTGATTCTCCTGGCGCACAAACTTGATGAGTTTGTCAATGCTTCGCCACCAGTCGAGCAAGTTTCCCTCGTTGGTGAACATGACCGGTCCGGGATCTTCCCTTCCCCAGGCAGGATACCTGGAATCATCCGTTTCCTGCTGATACAGACTGTCGCCAACATACAGCGTCCTCATCTCGACATCATACCAGGTGAGGCTGTCTGGCGTGTGGCCCGGGGTATGTATGGTGATGATGGGCAGGTTCATGTCGAGCCCCGAAGGGTGACGGTAGGTGATGTGTTGCCAGTCGGAGGCCCACAGAGCAGTCGTATAGACGGGGGTGTTTGTAGCATTGGCCTTGCACAGAGAATGCTCTTGAAGCTTATCGTACGGGCGCAAGAACGACGGCTCATACGATGATGACATGATTGTCACGTCGCACGAGTCGGAAGGATTCCCTGAGGTCGGAGCCTCCAACAACGAATGCAGCCCGAGGATGTGGTCCCAATGGCAGTGAGACACGATGACGAGGTACGGCATCTTGTTGTCACGATTGAGGTTGTGGCGGAGGAAAGATTTGATGTCCCAGATCCCAGGCTGGCCAGCAGGGGCATCCTTTCTGATGGTGGACGTGCCAACTCCCGTATCGTTGATGACAATGACCTGCTGCCGATTCCCCGAGGAGTCGACTTGAGAACATATTCTTGCGTATATGTGAGGTATTTCGCCCTACGCACTTCTAGTCAGCAGAGGTCCGAAAGGGCCAGAAGGATGTGAGGGTCCATACGTAGGGGTCGTGTTCCCGAATCAGGTAGGTCTTGTCGTTTAGCATGCGGAAGCTGAAGGGGCATTCTAGCGAGTCGCTGGCCTTTCGAGAGAATTCGCTGGATAACCGACACATGATGACAGCGTTGGAGGAGCTCAGGAGGAGAAGAGGGCTGGATATCGCGATTAGAGTCGAGTTGCTTGTCCTCGACGGCTGGCTTTGTACTCGTATATCAGGGTTGGATCTCGATATGCCCCGGTCTCCGCTTCGAACCCTGACTACCCATCAATAGTAAGCCCGCTTTGTATCTGCATTTCTTTAGCCCGATCTGGCATCGGCTGAGGATGCAGGGCGGTTATCTTCTTTTGGTCTAGACGATGTGTGGAACCAGGCGGAGACGGAGATAATGACGGGGGGATATATTCCATCTCGTCGAAGGCTTCAGGTCAAGTGCCCCCTTCCTCTGCCATCCACGCCCGTCTTCTTAGATTCAGTCAATAGATAATTGCTCCAGCACCGTAGATTTCTACCATGGCAACTCTTTTTAGAAATGCCCGCTTCCTCCCTGGTCTCCTTGGCAATGGACACTTCAAATCGAACTGCCTTGCAGTCAAGGGAAGCGTCATTGAGCACATCGGAAGTGAGACTGATGCAGAGATAGTCCAGTTCTCAAAGCTCGATGACATTCAGCGAGTGGACATTGATGGAAAACTCATTATTCCTGCCTTCATCGACGCTCACGTCCATCTACTACAATTCGGCATCTCTCTCTCCAAGGTCAGCTTGAGGCACTGCGCGAACCTCACCGAGATACGGGAGACCATCGGCTCCGCTGCGAAGCAGCATCCAACGAGCACACGACTCCTTTTTCAGGGTTGGAGGCATGCCGTCACCGGGAGCAACGTGACGGCCTCCATGCTCGATGACCTGGATGCGCGGCCCATCTACATTGATTCTGATGATTATCACTCAACATGGTGCAACACGGCTGCTCTGAAGGAGTTGGACCTGGAGTCCAAGGCTGATCCCACCGGTGGCAAGATTCACCGCGACGAGAATGGCGTGGCTTCCGGATTGCTGGACGAGGCTGCCATCTTCCCCATCGTTTGGCCGTTCCTGGGCGATGCATTGTCAAAGGGTGAAAAGGCCAATTGCCTGCACAGTGCCATCAAAGTCTACAATGAGAGTGGATACACGGCAGTCATTGACATGGCCATGGATGAGACGTACTTTGCATTGCTTGGAGAGTTGCAGTCCGCCGGAGAACTGACGCTGCGGGTCATCGCGCACTTCCTCATCACACCCTCGGAATCGCACGAGGAAATCCAGTCGCAGATTGAGAGGGTAATCGAGTTGCAAAAGCAGTTCAACAAGTCTACGTCGCCAGACCTTAGAATTGCTGGAATCAAGATCGTCTGCGACGGCGTCATCGATGCTTGCACGGCGGCCATTTCTCGACCATACTTGACCACCAAGGAGATGACACCGCCCATATGGACGCCAGAAGCCTTGCAGGTTGCGCTCAACATGGCAGACGCTGCTAACTTGCAATGCGCCCTGCACGCGATTGGGGATGAAGCGGTCAACATGGCGATCAACGGCTTGGAATCGCTCGGCACCACCGGAAGGCGACACCGTATTGAGCATCTCGAGTTGACAAAGCCCGAGGACGCCAGGAGGCTCGGCCAGCTTGGCATTACGGCTTCTATCCAGCCTGTGCACTGCGACCCTGAGCTGAAGGACATCTGGCCCGGCCTCATCGGCCACGACCTCTGCAGCCGGGCATTTGCCTACAGCGACTTTCACCAGCACGGCGCTCCGCTCGCAATAGGAACCGACGCGCCGACGGCTCCGCATGTCCCATGGAATAGCCTCTTCAATGCCACGACGCGGAGGTCCTTCCGCAGACCCGAGGAGACGGACATGGTCAACGAACACTTCAAGTTGAAGCTCAAGGATGCTCTGGTCGCGACGAGCTTTGGCGGTGCCTCCTCGTGCTTTGCAGAGGATTACATCGGTGGTTTGGAAGCTGGGAAGCAGGCCGACTTTCTTGTGTTGGATAACGTGGGAGATTGGGATACTAACCTGACGTCGCTTTTATCATCCGTCGTAAAAAGCACCTGGCTCGGTGGCAAGACTATATATCAACGAGCATGAGAAGGGTTTCAACAAATGATGAGTCTAATAATTATAATTAAAGACTCTTCTCGTAAAAAACAGTGCTCAAGGCTTAAAACTTAGGGGTTTATTTTTTTAATGATATGAAAAACGCAATGTCGACAAGTCTCTCGTGGAATGCGTGCGTCTTGTTTCTCACCGAGTGGCGGCGTTGGCTGCACAGGCAGGGATATCAAGAGCCTCACGCGCCCGACAGATGAGAGGGCCAGCGATGTTAGAATCCTTCGGGGGCGGCCAGTGAGCGGCTTCATTTTCCCACGGGGTTTACCAGATATAAGTAACCACGATTGCGCCTGAATTTGAAGCATATCTTTTTATAGTTGCCTTTCAATATCCTGATTGCGCTCCCTTAAGGGTCTCAATAGAACTTATCAAGTTATCAAGCCAACACACCCATCGTCGAAACCAATCAAGATGGTTGGTGATAACGCGATTAATTCG
This sequence comes from Fusarium nematophilum, assembly GCA_033030565.1. NCBI lineage: Eukaryota > Fungi > Ascomycota > Sordariomycetes > Hypocreales > Nectriaceae > Fusarium > Fusarium nematophilum. The sequence goes on from JAVIXY010000250.1 coordinate 13,725, forward strand.
ACTGACTCTCCCTACGCCCAACCGATAGATGGACTCGACTTTGATCTATCAGCCGTTCTCAGAAATCTGCAAGTCCAGTCCGCTACCGAAGATCCAGACGTAGGTACTTGCTTGGCTCACCTGAAACTCATCCATGCCTTCGGTAAACTACAGGAGTCTATAGGGTATAAGGACGATCTCTGGGGCGTCTGGGATAGCCAGGCACGACAGAGCCGAATAAGCGAAAGAATTGGGCGTTTAGAGGAGGTTGCTGTGAAGCCAGGCACAGTCCTTTCCGCGAACCAGGTCAGGAGGAGCCTCAGCAAACTCCGCGAGAAGTGATGGGCCATTTACGTCGCTCGAGCAGTTGACCGATATGAGGCGTGGTGGCCATCCATGTTTCAGCTGTCTTTGCCTGCGGATCAGATTTCTGGGAAGGGCACAGCCGTCTACGAAGGATTCCCGGCCGGAGGCAATGTCCTCGACTGGAACCAGATGATTATGCCGCCGCTCGGTATATCCCTGTCCTACACAGATACAAGTCTCTCGCAGTACTGGCTAGGTGTACTAGATGTTCTTATGGTTTTGTACACGCACATGCTCAACCCTCGTCACTTCTTGGAAGACTGCATGCGCTATGGGGCTAGGGAATGCTGGGCTGCGGGCATGCCGTGGGAACACATCAATGACATGATCGACTCGACCTTCGAATGGAGTGTGCCAGAAGATACTAAAGCCCTTTGGAGTGCGCAATGCTCTCGAATCTGGGACAACTTCCAAGACTTTGAGCACAAGCCAATTGAATGTCCGTCTTGTCGAGATACGGTGCTTGTTCCGTTGACAACATGCGGCCTCAATGAAAACTCAATGGGCGAAGAGTGAGTTCAATTGGCCGATAAGATACACCAAGGCTCACAATACTCAGGAGACCTGGCCTCATCGGAAGTGGTTACGGAGACGGAGGGTTTTCCTTCCGCTGGACGGTCTGCGGTGTTGATATCAACAACGAAGCCCTCTGTGTCGACAGATTCTTGAGAGATTGCAGCTCGCTGCTGGAAAGAAACACGCCAATTCCAGGGACTATCCTAGATCCCTCCACTGGACGCCCTGAGATGAACCTGTGCAAAACAATAACGTATCTCGAACCACGGGCATTTCCAAATAGTCTTCTTCAAAACGGCCTTGGAAGGGACCTACTCCAACTCATGGGAAGGTCGACGGTCACCATGGAGACCATTCATACCCTGGTACAGGACGCAGTTGAGGCTAACGGTCAACTCAGGAAGGGTAAGATGCTCAGGTACAGTGAAATCGAAGAGCTGGAGCGAATCTCCGCACGCTATGTTATCAGCTGGCGACTCTCTGCACGCTATGCTATCGGCAGTCAGAGAATGCTTTCCCGATATTCCACCAACTCGAGTCCGTATTCTCTCGACTGGGCGGCGCCGTCCTACGCCAATGCTCCTTCATCGACGACATGGTGAAGATGGACTGGATTCACCAGCCAACTGGAAGTCACACCATTACAAGGCTGCTGATAAAGCACAACCGCTTCTTTGGCTTGATTCGAGATAACCCATCCGCGATGGCAGTGCCAACCCTGGACGTTGACTTGGCGTGGCACACGCATTGCTTAGTCCATTGGCCTACTACCGACTTTCGAATAAACTTACGCAGAAACTGGTGGACCATGACGACAAGATCGATGAAGTCAGGTTGTGCAACTGGTTTGAATGGACGGGTGAGAACTATCAAAGAAAGTGCGGAGAGGTGTATGCCGAATGTTCTTGTTGGTTCTGTGAGAGCAAGTGTCCATAACCTCAGCTTTAGCCTTGCTTATCAGACTTGGCAATCCGAATGCTCCATGTGCCAACACTCGAGGGCCTCTTTAACGTAGTAGGCCTGCCATCTGTGCATCAAGAGAGTGAGCCAGCCGGTTCCCTGCAACGGACGCGACTAGCACTGCGACATTCTACGAGACTGTCCACTAAACGGGGTCAGCAACAAGATGCTCATTAGAGCACTCGCCACATATTTTAATACACAGCTTGGTAAGAATACGGGCGCCAAAGAAGAGGGCTCAACACTGGCTGGCCTACGAGTCGATGCTGGATAGACATATCTGGCGACTGACCGTGGCTACGAAAGGGGGTGTCGCCGAGCTAAGCGGAAGAAGAGAGAGGCACCACCTCGAAGGACGCTACGCGATCATTGGGGGCACATCCAAGATAGTAAGTGTGATGGCATCTCATTCCATTACCCACCGGGTTGACACAAGCTCACAACCCTCCACCGGGTAGCACGCGCACAGTTTCCCACAGCAACCTTTCTATCCGACGACCTTTACTCGAGATCAGAGCCTCAAATGGTGGAAACATTGGATATTTGGGCTGGCTTTTCGGAACTCGGCCTGTCACTCTGCCTTGATGAAAGTTGGGCTGGAGTAAGTCCAGAGCCGCAAGCTGTAACGCTCTTGCTAGTAGCAGTTCCAGTCCTTTAGTCCTTATGACATAAGTGGAATATTTGGTTCGATTCGCAGGTTCCTTGATTGTTGACTTGGATAAAGCTTACTGTTTTCCAGGTTCTGGAGATGGTGGAGGCGACGGCGGGGTTGATGGAGGAGGAGGAGGAGGTGGTAAGTGTCCGAGATCCCGAGTTGACAATTTCAAGTTTAGATACTAACCTTGCATGACATAGACGGCTAATCTAGGAACCTGGATTTAAAATGGAAGGCGGATACTCCGTACTCGATGGACCTGCGTTGGTTCAATGTCTAGCAGACTATTAGGCATCAAGTCTTGAGATTAGTCAGTGTGATTTATTGTACGAGCCCAGTAAACATACATGGCCACCATTCTATTTACCAAATTATACGATAGGGACCTCAGATACCCCAAACAACACTCACCCCACCTCGTCTTCATCGTCCCCAGTCACTTTCCCAGCGGCAGCGGAAGAGTCGGCTCGGCAGATGGAGGCAGAGTCACGCCAGTTCCATGTCAGGTGACGATGCGACCGGCGCCGTCGACGGCTACTCTTCCCATAACTGCGCGCGGAACCAAAGCTCGCGATACTCCCGGATTTGCTGCTCTGCGAATGTCTCTCATCATAGACAACATTGTTCTCCCCAGGGCTAACAGGAGGGCTGACTTGGCGGTAGACAGAATAGTCACAGTACTGGTGGAGGTATTTGGCGGGAATGGTATCCCAGGGAAGATCCTCCTTGAGGGCCACCCACCGCGACCACGTCATTGTCTGGTGGAGGCGGTCAGCTATAGATTCTATGTCCGCCCCCAACGCCCTGGCAAGCTTAATGTGAACCTCTAGCTCGGAAATTGCGTACAGAAGCAGTGCGGGATAGTCTTGGAGTACGTGCACCTTGGAGCCACTTGCCGCTGAGGCTTGGGAGACGGAGCCGTGAGTGGGCCCGGGTACGGAGGCGGGGCCGAGCGACATCTCGCCGGTTGTGATCCAGTTCACAATGCTAATACTTGGGTCAGAACTGGGTAGCTTCTCGAGATGCTGAAGCAGGAGCCTCGGTGGAGGATAACCCCAGTCAGACTCGACAACATCGTCTCCTGCCTCGCTGGCCGAGCTCGGGCATGACCATGTAGGCTGAGTGGCCGTATTCAGGCTGAGTGCCGCCCGCGCGCGTGTCCTGCGTGCTTGGATGAGATCGTCCAACTCCGAGATGCCGATATAGTCGAGGCAGGTGCCAACAATCGAGAGATGGCCCCTGCCAACAGGGTCAGATTTTAAGGACGCGTCCAAGTAACTGAAACCGTTGCTGCTTAAAAAGAATTCGCTGACGGATTGATGGATTGCTTGAATGACGCGGGACTCTCCTTGTTCATCGTCAAGGGATCCCGCCCCAGGTATTACAGAGACAGAATCGTCCCCGTCGTGAGTTTCGTATGTCCGCTCCGTGCTCAGCTCCAGCAAACCTCTGGACAATGTTTTGATTTCCCTTTCTAGCTGCTTGTCGTTCTCCGTATAGTTCATTGACATTCGCCATTCCTGAAGAGACGTAGGTGGTGGTTGCTTGATGAAGGCGAGTACATGATGCCACTCGTGAAGTCGAAGGGGTCTTGTCGTCAGGAGTGCCCACTGAAACAACCGTGACGCCACGCGCTTTGCCTCCACGTCGAGAGTATCTATCATTTGACCATAGAGGCTCTCTAGCTCTGGTGGCAAGTCATCGATATGCTCGAGCAGGAATTTCAAGCTCTTGCCCTCGTCATACTTCACCAGAAGCCTGTCAACGACAACAGACACCCAGAGGAATACCCCCGAGGATCTTGTGGTGAGCTTTTCTCGTAATGAGGGAATCCAGTGTAGCTCGTCAACCGTGATTCTCGCCTTGAATCTTTGCTTAACGTACGTAGAAATATCTTGCTTGTTGTTCTGGTCCACTACCAGCTCTGTACAGCCATTGAGAGAGAGGAGGGGATAGTGTCTGCTCGACAAGCAAACCCGAATATGAGACTGCGATGAAACTTCGGCCATGTCCCTCCAGAACTCCATTTGAGAATTTGAAACGACCCTATCAAGTCTGTCGAGTGCGTCGATAAAGATAAAGACCCTCTTGCCTCTGAAATCTCTTATCATTTTGAGTAGAAAGATTTGAAGCCTCAGACCTTGTCCACCCCGCTCTTGAGAGTGCAGATCTTTGCCATCTTGGGCTGCCTGAATTTCCTCTTTCCATTCATCGTAAAATTTCAACAGGTCTTCCGGAAAATGAGGCAGAAGTTGATACAGGAGAGAGCGAAAAAGGCTGAGTGTGGATTTCTCTGGTGAACCGGCATTTTCATCGACAAAAAAGTGAGCAATGCAATTCGCTGAAGGGCTTAGAGTTTCCCTGGCACATCGCAAAGCTTCCTTCATCAACGTGGACTTTCCCGCACCCGGCTTCCCCTTGAGCTGAAGAACGCAATTACGTAGTTGGAGATCGTGGCCCAGAAGCCACTTGGTGTATGTTTCGCTCTGAATCAGCCATAGACCTGTCCCCGCCGCGGGGAATCCAATCCTCTGGTGACGATTCTCCATGTTTGGGAAACGTAAGTAGTGCAAGCAAGCCTTCTGCATGTGGGTGAATTCTTGGCGGTCAACATCCTGCCATTGAGACATGCCTTGATGACTATTTTGAACTCTTTTGTCTTCAAAGGAGGAACACATTGAGCGCAATTCGCCGGCGACTCTGATGTAATTCGAATCACACGCTCCAGTAAAGCGACACATTCCTATGTGGTTGGCCTGAAGAGTCTCAGCATGCTCTCGGTGGTCCCCGATCAGCGAGGAGTCATCGGGCACAACTTTATTGCCCAACACTCCAAGGTTGATTCCGGTTAAGCCAAAGGCTTCTTGGAAAGTCTTTACTCGGAAGCCATGTTTATTCCAAAGGCCCGAGAAGGACTCCTGCGCGCGTTCTAGGTCTGTGGTTTTGAGGCCGAGGGTGTCGAGGGCCTTTGAACTCGTTTGGAAGCGGAAGAGGCCGAGTCCCAATCGAGCCCATTCGCCTATCGCTGAAAGATCTGGGCTGCCTCGATGGGGGGTTCCGAGGAAGATGATTCCGGCAGTCGACGTGACGATATCCTGTCCCTCGGCCGTGTCTGATGTGGAGGATAGTGCGAGCATCTCAAGGGCCCGGTCAGCTTGCTGCTCAGAGTAGGCTGTGGAAAGAACTATACCTCTTTGACGACGATACCACCCAGACTGTGTGCCACGAATATCAAAGGGCGACCTATAATCCGGCTTCTGCCTAGGGCGTAGAGAAAGTCTTTGCTATGTGCGAAAATGCTGTTCTTATTCGTCAGGCCTGAAGTATACTTGGTGATCTTCGTATCATAGCCATAGGTCAGGATACGGGCGTTTGGGCAGTCGTTTGGAAGCAAATCGACCGGCCAGAAGATAGTTTTCCGAGTCCATTTATCCTCAGATGCCGCATTACAAGGGCCACTGGCGTGCTCCTCCTTTGTGCTAAAGCTCGAGGCCTTTTTGAGCCAGGATGTGACACCCCGGAAGGAACTTTCCCGCTTTGATTTACCGGGTTCGAATCCATCTGGCGGGCTCTTGGTCGATAGCCCGTCCGAATGTCCAGAAACCTGGCCTTGAGTCGATACCCATGTCTTGTATGGATGGCCCTTCAAACCGTGGATGATGACGATACTGGCATATGGTCAGCAAAAGGGGTCACGTGCCCTTGTATCGAAGTTTGGCTCACTCCACAATAGCCTGTTTCGCTTCTGGTTCGTAGATTATAGATAGGCCGGTAGAAGGGATCGACTCCACCATTTCTCACGAAATCGATACTAGGTGCTGGCTGAGCCATAAGGCAATGAAGAGATGGAACCTGAGAGAAATTCGTCGAAGAGGGGAAATCTGATCTTTGCAGACGAGGCTCTGAGTATTCACGGTCACGTGCCGAGGACGCCGAAAATATAACAACGAGGGGGGACGGAGGTTGCCTGAGGAAAGCCCCATAACGGGGTATTGTCAAGGTAATGATTACTATTTCTAGGAAGAGAACAAGGTTGTTTTTTCTTACGCGACAGGGTTTAAATTGCGGCCACGGGGCAAGTGTTCAGAAGCATACAGGCAGATCAACTTGTAACGCCTGGCGCGACGCCTGGCACGACGCCGGGCGGGGTAGGTGTGCTGTCATTTGAGGGCTTGAAGCCTTCACAGAGCCCTGACCCTATCGACAGATATGTTCATGTCGGGGTCACTCTGAGTTCTCTCAACTAGACCCTGTTGTCATCGTCTTCCACCGCTGCAACCTTCTCCCCATGTTCCACCAACTCCACGTTCGCCTTGTCTCCCTCCATAACCACAGCAACCTCCTCTAGCGAAACGCCCTTTGTCTCCGGGTAGATGAGCCAGATGGTAAAAGTCTCTACGCCGAGAAGAGCGACATAGACAATGTAATACCGCCATTTGAGGTTGTCTAGGCCGATTGGGTTGACAAACTGATTGAATCCAGTACCACCCTTGTTCGCCAGCTGCATAATCGCAATACCCTTCGCGCGATGAATGAACGGAAATACCTCGGAGACGTATAGATACTGCAGAGGCATCATCAAGTTGTAGAAAGCGTAGTAGATGAAGATCAGAGCCACCACGGCGATAGCAGCAGAGTTGTTGGTGTCATCCCCAGCAAAGACGGCAGACGCCCCTGTCCAGCACGCAAAGATGGCACACATGGAGCCAAACCCGACGAGAAGCTGCGTTCGGCGGGGCAGATAGTCAGTCCCGACGCTGGCGGCGGCGGCACCGGTGACGAGGTTCCAGCAGCTGAGCGAGAGGTTGATCTGCTGTTGCTTGAGGCGCTCGGTGATTCCAACAGTAGCGAGAACTTTAGCCAGGTAGTAGCTCACTAAACCATTACCGGCCCACTGTGAAAAGAGTCCGACGCAGAAGGCAACCATGACGCGGCGGATGTTTGACGTGGTGGTGAAGAGCTCTCGCCAGGGACGTGTAGACGCTTCTTTTTCGAGGCGCAAGGTTTCACTGATCTGGAGGAACTCGGCTGCCACGAAGGCCGAGTCTGGGTCCCCCTCGCCGTGGTATTTGATCAAAATGGCGAGGCCTTCCTCGTGCCGGTCCCGAGAGATAAGCCAGCGAGGTGATTCCGGTATGAACCTGTGTTATATCTGTGTTATCAAGTTGGCCTGTGATTTCGGGGGAGAAGTACACACCAGATGAATCCCAGTTGGAGAAGTGATGGCAGGATTTGAAAGATTGTGGGAAGACGCCAGCTCCAATCCGACGCCCAATTGTAAGTGCCCAGGGTCAGACCCGCAGCCAAGATGGAGCCGATATACCAAGATACTTGAAAGATGCTCATGATAACTGCGCGCTCACGAGGATAGCACAGCTCAGCCAGCAGCTGGGCCGCACCAGACAGAGCGAGGCTCAGACCGAATCCCATAATCGTGCGTGACGCAATGAGCATGTCGATGTTGATGGACGCCGTTTGGATGATCACTCCGGCAGTGACAATGAGAGAACCGAGGATCACGCTGAATCTCCGACCCCAGCGGTCATTGAGGTAGGGGATGACAGGCACCGCGGCGACAGAGCCGATAGCCATGGAGGCTGATATGAGACCGAGAGTTGCCTTCTCAGGGTATCCAAAGTGCGACTGCCACTTGTCGACGGCTTGCAAACCGTTAAGTACACTGCCGTCAAAGCCTTTACGGGGTGAGAGCGTTAGTTCAGTGAGCATATGAGCTAGATGTAAGGAGGGCCATGCCTGTGGTTATCTCAACACCAAGGCCGGCCGGAACCAGATAGGCATAGAGTTTCCTCAGGTTCCTCTTCCGGTACCAGGGTATCTTATCCTCGGCAAGCAGCCGGGATACCTCAGACGTGGCCGCAACGTCACCAACGTTGAGATCATGCCTGGCTATTCCCGTTGTTGTTTTTGACATGGCAGGCAAGGAGTTGGAGTTGCAAGTTCTTGAGGGGGAGTATGTGGGGCCTTTGAGAGGTCAATGATTTTCGTATAGGGGGACAATGATGCATACTTATATAAAGCGGCTACAGCAGAGGATCCATAAGAATCGACGCTTTCTGGCCCTCAGCCGGGTTAATTGAGACCGAGGTGGCTGTTGAGCCAACGACTGATGGCTCGCTTAGAGCATTTGGAAAAGGCCCCATGGGGACCCCGCGCTCTATTAGCCGGTGGTTGATCCTGAGAACCATACGACATGGACGAGCCTTCTTGGTTAGCGGTTATGCATACCCGTACTGTATCCGTAAGGTGGGCATGTCGATCGAAGGATGGAGGATGGACACACTTGACAGGCCCCCAATTCCTACCCCCACCGCCAACTCGAACAGGCTCACGGTTACCATCAGACACTCTCAGTTCCCCATCAATCTGATGGATTGACTTCAAACTTGTTAGAAGACATGAAATCAGCATTATCGATACAGAAGGACTATCTCAATATTATATGATGAGGTGTATCCAAAGTATCAGACTCCGCCCTCTCTCAGGCAATCCCATGGCAGATGCAGATGGAGGATGGCAGTTGGGGGTCGTCTGATGTTGAAGTGCGGGGAGCACAAAGGGCGTACCAAAACCCTGGAATATCACGTGGTTCGAGTTCTATTAACCAACTTACCCAGTATTTTAACCGGTAAATGCAGAGCCATGGCCGGATAAACAGCACAACTTGCATTTCCTAGGGCTAGTTGGAGGATCGATGCAGGGATATAAGCTCGTAAAACTGGACCGCAACACCACCACTTTTGCGTGATCGTCAGGATTGGCCAGACGAAGGTAGATCCCAAGGGACCATTGGTTGAGATACCGGCTGTTTCTGTGTCCTTCTCCTCATCCATTCTCGTTCCCACTTAGTGTCCACTTGAGTATGATCCTACTTTTGATGCAGGCGCCAGTTGTGTTGGACTGGGGTAACATGGTCTGGCTTGAGGTGTCAGTCGGTTGGATCCGGACAGCTTGAAGGCGTTACTGTTGACCCACAAGGAATCCTGATTTAGAGGACCGCTTGACCGCGTCGAATTTGTGTAGGTCTCGATTTTGATGAGAACGAGTGAGCCGAAGCTAGCTCTTATGCACACGGTTGGCTTTCAATGCCCATTTACACCTCCATGTAGGCCCTTCTAACTGAAGACAACAAAGCAAACGAGGTCAAGTATTTCTTTCCAGGATTGATATCCTTGTAACCAATAAATGAAATCTCAACCACCAGGGTCAGCCTCAATCACTGTGAGCGCTGTACTACATGTTGAAATGAGAGCTATTCAGCAGTTATTCTCTCCTTAAATTCCGCCATGCGAGACGCCACCGTAGCTCCATTCCAACTTTCTGCTGAACCAAGGGATGGTGGCAGATATTTTGGGAGACTAATTTGTTCCAAGGCAAAGCTAGCCGCAACAGAGCCACGAATGGCTGCTTCTCTGACGTATCCGGTAGTTTGCAACCCGACAGAGCCCCCCCGGTCGTGTCCACCACTTTGGGAGAGCCGGCGTCATAAAAGGCCGGAAACCAATGTGATTCAGTTCTAGTCAATGTCAAAGAGCCGTGTTCGCCGCAGCGGACAACGATAATGCCCTCGCCATCTTGGCCGATACCTGAATCTAGAAACGCCGAGCGTACTTTTCTATGACACCTCTCGAATACCCCGATGTGTCATCCTGCTTGCCTTCTACTAATGATTCTAGCTTGAGGTGGTTTGGGGAAAAGATATCGACTAAGCGGCAGGCATGAAGATGTGTAGTGAGAAGGTCCTGGGTACAATATGGAGGAGCCAGTTCCCATATAATTAAAGCCTTCTCCTGTATATCGTGATCTCTTCGAAGTGATAACAGAGTAGTAACCTGTGTCTCAAGATTCTCGGGTGTTGCTAAAAAATGGAAACTCCGTGACTTGAGCAAGATTGACGGCTCAAGGTCACTCGGCCAGGGCTGCAGTGGGGAGCGGGATCACCAGGTTGCATGAAAGCGCCAAATTGAGTTTGCTTCTCGCTCAGCCTGCATAATGACACGTCGAGGGAATTGAAATTCATCGAGTGTTGGTTTCCTTTGCTTCTGGCCTTTTCCCGCCACCTGCTCCCACAGATTTCATCCAGCAGGCCCACCTCGCAGAACACCAACACGCAACTCATCTGGCACAGACATTACTGTCTTTGGAGGTGACCATGGCGGATTCCAAGCTTTCAGACGATGTACTACCTCAAAACGACGAGCCAATCGTGATCGGTATGCTGGGAGGCCCAGGATCTGGCAAAGGCACCCAGTGCGAGTGGTTGGCCCAGACGTTCAAGCTCGAGCACATCAGCATCGGACAAGTCCTGCGAGATGAGATGAATCGGGGAGGGAGCCCGCATGCCGACATTATCAGACAAAACATGCTCGCGGGAACAGTTGGCCCCAAGGAAGTGACGGTCAGCATCTTGAGATCTCACATCCGTCGTTGCCTCGAAGAAGGAACCAGGGTTTTTGTTCTGGATGGTACGTTTGGTGTCACCCTGATCCTACAAAATACTGAATAATCTCGCCAGGATTTCCCAGAAACTTAGACCAACTGCGGTATTTTGAAGATATTATTGGACCGATCGAATTTCTTGTTATGTTGGAGTGCTCGGAGAGCGTCTTGGTCGACAGGCTAGTCCCCCGAGGCCGGTTTGATGATGCCCTAGAGACGATACAAGGCAGATTGAGAACATTCAACAAGACCACCTCTATGGTGATCGATTCATTCAAGAAAAAGGGGAAATTGAAAGTTGTGGATGGTGAGAAAACAATTGAAGAGGTGAACGAACAACTCAAGGGTATCTTCTCAAATTTGCCAATCTTCGATAGAGGCTCCGGCTGAACAAACATCCAGGATGCTATTTAAATCCAAGCATGCGCATAGCTGTGTGCCTACCTTTTTCTTGCCTGAAAGACCGAAGTGATATCTGCAACCGAGCACCAAGCGTCGCGTTTTTCGCCCCGCGACGAGCTTGACCTGGAACCAGTTCTTCAGCCAGGCAGCAGAGCACAGGTGTCGGCAACCCCCGGGTGGAAAGAAAACACCGGACGTAAGATCAGGGAATTACTTCTATAATTCTTCTCAAAGATAACCTAAATTTATTTAAAAATATCTCTAAGTATTTATAATCTTATAGTATTATATTCTAACTTATTAGATAAGGTTTATTTAGATTAGAAGATCCTTAGACTGTACTAATATTATGAGCTTTTCCTGTGTATTTTTTTCACCACGAGGCAACCAAGGGGGCATTGCAGTCGAGCCAAGACACTAAACAGCCACACTTTCAGCTCATTCCACGCCATGCACCAGGCCGGCCGCTTAGGCACCATAGACCAAAGAAAATAAAGCAAGCAGCGATAAATCCAAGCGTTTGAGCTCAGAGAGAAAAAAGCGCTCTGCTGGTTTCTAGACCCTAAATAAAATGGAAACAATCCTGCTCGGAAGATCCAATAAACCCGGGGCGAAGGGCCCGGAGCGGGCCTTTGACTCGACCGCGCCAAGAACCTCCGTTCGGAAGCGGACGGGGCAAGCCATCCAGATAAGCCAACGGACAGTAATCGTGTTTCCGGGTCGGTCACGGTTCCCGGGCACAGAGAGCATGTCTATGCAACTGCCGTATCCGACATTGGAGAAGCCTTGGGTCCAAGAATAAATAAATGGATTGGCCAATCGTTCAAGCCTCGTGAGGTTGTCGTCATGAGGGTTGGTCGCGTGGTTTCAGCCCAGGTTTCTTTGTCCCACCCCAAGCGCGAATGAGCTGGCTATTAGCGCCTGAGGCGCCGTATCGCCATAAGCACGGGGAATCCTCAGCCGCACTTCAACGCGTCCCGTCAGCCCAGGAACTTCCTTCAAGAACGATGAGAAGCGTCCTCATCACGATCGTCCGCCTGTTCTAATCCTCTCATTCACTTTCTACAGTTGATTACTCGCGGTCTCCACGCGAATGGACACCTCCAAGATCCAAGTCGCCGTCATTGGCGCCGGTAAATTGCCGTTCTCTGTACCCCTGCAGCCCCCCGCTGACTGGATAAAGGACCGGCTGGGCTTGCGGCCATCAAGTCGCTGCGAGAAGAGGGTTTCAAGGTGACTTGCTTTGAGCGACGGCCCGACGCAGGAGGCGTATGGGCATTTTCCGACAACCCGGCGTATACATCCGTCACGAAGTCGACACGCGCACAGCTCAGCAAGTTTGTAGTGAGTTGAGCATCCTTGACGGCTGCTCCGCGTCTAACCGCGTTTAGTCGCCTTTCTCCGATTTTCCGGTTCCAGATGGTATGAATGTCGACCAAACTCGACGCGAAAATGTATGATCTAATCTCTTGTAGACTTTCCGTTGCATCCAACAGCAGGAGACCTGGTCAAGTACTACCAATCATACGCGACTCACTTTGGGCTTCTGGATAACATCGTCTTCAACGCGTCCGTATCATCCATCACCAGAACAGATGATGACACCCAGTGGGCTCTCTGTCTTGAAGGGGAAGAGACTCCCCGAGTCGTCGACAAGATTGTAGTAGCCTCTGGCTCTGAAGTCACGCCTGTGCTTCCGGTGATTGAAGGGCTGGACCTCTTTGGGGGCCAATTTCTACACAGCCAAGCCTACAAGAAGTATGGCCCTAGACTTTCCAACCCCAATAATTGCTAATAGTGCATATCAGGGCAGAGGACTTTGCAGGAAAGAATGTCGTCGTCATCGGACAAGGAAACACGGCCGCCGACTGCGCCGTAGTATGTCTCCCGTCTATCTCCCGTAAACATAGCTAACCTCCCAGGAACTCTCCCAATCATCCAAGGTCTACTGGTCCCACCGCCGCGCAGCCTTGATCTTCCCCCGCAAGATCAACGGCCAGCGCTTCGACGCCTTCGCCTCGTGGAAAAAGACCCGCATGGGTTTCTGGGTCGCCAAGTACCTCCCCTCGCTGCACCGCAAGATGTTCGACTCGTTCTTCTCGTGGGTCGTCTGGAAGTCGTGGGGCAAGCTGGATCCCCAGTGGCGCCTCGAAAGGAACCCTTACTACGCTACCAGCATCTCGGGCTTGGTCATCAACGACCACCTTGTTCCTGCGCTGAGTGCTGGAGAGGTCACTTCTACGGCTGGAGTGAAGCGGATACTGGGATCTCGGACTGTGGAGCTTGATGACGGGACTGTTCTGGAGGACGTTGATGCTATTATCGCGTGCACGGGGTACAACAACTCGCTTAAGGTGCTCGACGGGATCGTCAACTACACCCGCCCACATGCCGACGTGCGGCCCACCCTGAACTTTACCAGGGGATATTCCCCCTCAACCACGCCGACTCGATAGCCTGCCTCAACTATGTCATCGTCATGGAAGGCGCCGCCACCATCCGTGAGCTCTCTGCCATGGCTGTCGCTCAGGTGTGGGCTGGGAAATCCACTCTCCCCTCAGCCTCCGCAATGGAGGCCCAGGTCCGCGAGCATGAGGCCTGGTTCACGAACCTATGCCTCTCGACGCCGCTCCCGCGGTACGAGGGCGAGGTAGAAGCGCACGGCTGGCTCAGGTTCGTCGACGACGTGGCTGGGACGGGCGTCTACGAGCACTTGAGCTGGACACTCAAGGGCATCCGGTTCTGGCTGCGGGAGCCGAAGTTGTGCTCGCTGATGGCGTGGGGGGTGCACACGCCGCACCTGTATCGGGTGTTTGAGACGGGGAAGAGGAAGGCTTGGGATGGCGCGAGGGAGGCGATCAGGCATGTCAATGCCCAGAGTGATATTGATCTTGGGTATGTGAAGCCCAAGACGGATTGAGTTGGGGCTTAGAAGGCCTGTTTGTTTTTCCACGATGGTAGGGCAGCTTTTAGGCGACGGGGTAGACACCTTCTATAGGTCTGAGTGATATGTCCACCTACTGGATTCTACTATCGAATATTGATGGATAACAGCCTCTGTTGGTTGAGCCACAATTCTCTGCAAGGATGGTTCCTAAAGCCTGAGTGCCTCGTGGCATGGCACCAGGTATTCATCCGCCCCTGATGAACACCCATTACCCGAGCCAATAGCTAACCCAGTCAAAAGGACAAGGTCCACGCACATAAGCAGACACTGCAGACATGGTTAGAACAGGTGGTCCTCGCCCAACGATGGCGCTGCAGACCTGAAGATCACCAAACACCAAAAGCACATGATTCCTCCGTAATAGAAATCCCACTTCAATGTCAGCAGCCCTGGAAAGGTCACGGACATAACGACAGGGTCGCCCTACGGACCTCGCCTGTCTTGTCATCCGGCCAACACTCCAGAAACGGATAATACGTGATCCGCAAACTAGGCATCCGCCTTCCATCACGGAGCACGTTCCCTTTGCAGCTGACACTGAGAATCAGATAACTCGAGGCCCCACGAGAACCCCACGCCAAGCACCGAAGAAGCAGCGAACGTCTTCTTCAGGGATGCGGCTGTATGGGCCGCCAAAGCCAAAGCAACTTGTGTCTACAGGGATCCGCATCCTTAACGTACGACGATGCCAATCATATCTTATCAATCAGTCAAGCGAATGGCCCACCCAGCCAAGCGTCGAACCATTGACGGTGTGCGCGAGCCAGGACCCAATGCTACCGTACACCTGAGATGGAGTTCGTAGGGCTCGGTTGGGACGTTACACTGTCGGCGGGGGGTATAAAAATCTGCTCGTCTCTGGTTACTTATCCAGTGCCGATCTCCTCATCGCAATTTATCCCGTCTGTTGCTTGACTCCCAGACAAGATGGCGCAGGATGAGGTCGAAACGGGCCGCAAGGCCGTCCCTGAGACGCATCAGACCAACTTTGCGGACGAAAAGGGTCTCCACGATGAAACTCCCACGGATAGCGATGTAGACTCAAACACGGGTGGCTTGAGGGGAGTTGAGAAGATGGAGGCCTTGACGCAAACGTGGACCAAACCATGGCTCATCGCAGCCTATCTCCTGTAAGTACCTCAACACCGTGTAGGCTAGCTTCTTACTCGAATGCAGCATCTGGCTGGTGTTCTTCACCGACTCTCTCCAGCAGCAAATCTCAAACTCCTTGCTCCCTTACGTGGTCAGCAACTTTGGTCTTCATGGCCTCATGAGCGCAACAGGCATCGTGTCCAACATCGTCTCTGGCGTGAGCAAGCTCCCACTTGCTCGAATCATCGACGTCATCGGCAGAACCCAAGGTCTCCTAATCATGCTGTTCTGCGTTGTCATGTGTAAGTACCAAAGCTGTTAGTCCTACATCGCCCAAACTTACAAATCTTCAAGCCCTCATCCTCATGGCGGCATGCACAAACGTAGAGACCTACGCCGCCGCCCAAGTCTTTTTCTGGACCGGCATGAACGGCATCGGCTACGTTCTCAACATCTTCATGGCCGACACCACGACACTCAAGAACCGCATGATCCTCTTCGGCTTCACCAACACGCCCTACATCTCCAACACCTTTGCTGGCCCCGCCGCCGCCCAAGCCTTCCTCGACGGCAGCACCTGGCGATGGGGCTACGGCGCCTTCACCATCATCATCCCCGTCATCCTCACGCCGCTGATCGCCATCTTCACGATCCAGCTGCAGCGGGCTGAGCAGAGGGGGCTGTATGTCAAGGAGAAGAGCAGCCGTACAGTCTGGGAGAGCATCAAGTACTGGGTTATTGAGCTGGACCTCGCGGGCATGATCATCATCGTTGCTGGCTTCTCGCTGATTCTGCTGCCGTTTAGTCTGGCGGGGTATCAGGAGCACAAGTGGAGAGAGCCGAGTATCATTGCGATGATCCTCATCGGGTGTCTCTGCGTTATTGCGTTTCCGTTTTTCGAAAAGTACATTGCGCCAAAGTCGTTTATCCCGTTTGAGCTGTTCAAGAACAGGACTGTTTTGGTTGCTTGTTTGCTTGGAGGAAACATGTGGATCAGCTTCTAGTAAGTCATGAAGGAATTTTATAAAGGATACGCTGGGCTAACGCATTCAAGTTGCTACAAGTTGCAGTTCGGCTCTTACCTCCAGGTTGTCTATAACCTCAGTGTTTCCAAGGCAGGGTACATCACCAACATCTACAACATTGTCTCCTGCGCATGGGGCGTCCCTGTTGGGATGTAAGTATCAACAATCATTCAGAAAATCTAGACAACTAACACCAGCAGCCTCCTCCGAATGACAGACCGCTACAAGTGGCTTGGCCTGGCCATGCTCCCGCTCCAGATCCTCATGACCGGCCTCATGATCAAGTTCCGCATGCCCGACACCAACATCGGCTATGTAATCATGTGCGAAGTCCTCGGCTCTATTGCAGGCGGCACCTTCGTCATGATCGAGCAGATCGCCGTCATGGCCTCGGTACCTCATAGGGACGTGGCCGTCGGCATCGCCCTGCTCAACCTGGTGACCAGTGTGGGCGGCGCCATCGGCCAGGCCATCAGCGGTGCTATCTGGACCAACCTGATGCCCAGCAAGCTGGCCAACTACCTCCCCGACGAGTTGAAGCCGAACGCCCTGATCATCTACGGGGACATCACGCAGCAATTGGCGTATCCGTGGGGCAGCCCCGAGCGGGAGGCTATTGTTAAGGCGTATGGTGAGACGCAGAAGGTGATGCTTATTGCGTCCGTGGTGGCGCTCGCGGGGCCGATTGCGTGGATTTCGCTGATGAAGAATCATCGATTGAGCGCCAGGGAGCAGACGAAGGGGCTTTTGTTCTAAGCGTCACTTTGAAGGACACGCCAACACACTTGTGTAATTAATAATGTCTAATGCTATCAGATATTTCGCTGATAGCCGAGGTTGAAAACTACTTGATGTCTCCAGAGCGATATCTGTGGCCCAGCACATGCCTATTCCTGACTTCTTGGCTTCATTTACCGAGCGCTGGCTAGAACTTCAAATACATCAAAGTAACAAGTTTTATAATAGTTGAGCCCTAAAATTTCTAGATTTCAGGGAATGCTTTATCCAAGTCCCACTCATACCCAGCCCTAGGTTCTGTCCAGCCAATGCTCCCTGGTCATGCCCAGCTATTAACCAGCCCACCGGCAGAGCAGCCACATCTTCAAGCCTGGCTTTCATCAAGATATAACGTGGGTTTCTATTTATCAGGTTACGATGTGAATCACATGCGCTTCGTCATGCTTATGGTCGGCTTCCTCTTCGACGCCGGAGCTTGAGTATTAACCAACTATCCTTCTTTAGCCGCTTGCTAGCACTTCTCCGAAACGCTTCGAGATCGTCTAAATCTCCTTGACTACAAGAAATCATCCTCCTACATTGATCCTGCGTGGCCATCTTCTCCAGGGGTTATAGACATTAAACCTAAACTCCGAAGCGGCAGTTCCTACCATAGCTAAGCTCACGCCAGACGGCAAGGGGGACCAGGAGACTCACATCTATCAGGTACAGGCCCACAATCATAGAGCCAGAGGGCTCAAGAGATGTCAGGTTATCATCTCGAAAGCCTGTCAGAGGAGGAAACATCATTTCCTGTCCACGATTTGTCCGAATCTAAAAATGCGAGTAAGCGTCGAGGACTGGATGAGAGAGGCACCACCCTCTCACCTTTAACCCATAAAGCCCACCTCCGCCTGCCTCAGCCATCACGTCCTGGATCATTTCACCTCCAGGTCCATCAATGGGCATCGAGAGCCTGAAATCGTCAGACGGGGTATGCGTTCTCGTCATGTCGTCAGGATATGGTCCAAGCATTCCGATGGATAGATTCTTGGATGCATCAGTGTATATAAACTCCAAGCCAGTAAACTTGTTCACGTCAAAGATGTGCACAACAAGTTCAACGAGCTGGGGTAGGTGTTCACCATGCGGGCCCCCAAATATGATGGTAGAGAAGGGAATTGGTGCATTCTGAAATCCGTTGAACGCGAAATCATCGTCCGTGCCATTCAGGAAAATGTGATCCGGGGGTACGTCAGGGTTCCAGAGACAGCTGTTTCGCCAGAGCAATCCATGGTCGAACTTGGTGTCGGAGGAACATCTCTGCTCAGAGAAACGAGTTTCAAGGCCTGAGAACCGGTCGGATCCAAACGTCAAGGCACCAGGCAAGGACAAGACCGAAGTGGGGGGAGCACTTACATCAAACTGGGCTCTGATTGCCGATATAGTCTGCCCTGGGCCGGCCAGGCACCACTTTGGAACATTTTCCGCCTCGCCCGTCCAACAGGACAGAGTGCCGTCGCCGGTTAGCACGGCAACGGCCCGAAATCCTTGCGTATCAACGGCCAAGTGCCAGCCCGAGATGAGATACGGGCTTTCGTGCCGGCCGTCCGAAAAGCGAACCCGAATCTCCTGGTCGTGATGGATGTAGCCCAGAGAGGTCGTCTGCCCATCCGCTCCGACGAAGCGCAGACCGGAAACAAACGAGCTACCGTTCATCCGGACAAAGGACACCCAGACATCTCGGACATTGAGCCCTGTATCAAAACGGATGACCCGTGTTCGCAAAGGTCTGCATCCCACGGTGAATGAATCGGTCGGCCCCCTGATACCGCGGCAGGCAGTATGCCACGTGAGTGTATCGTCATCCCCAGCGGGTTCGTAATAGGACTTGAGAGGACGCCCTTGGCAGGAGATGCCCGAAACCTGGGTCAGCAGGCTCTCCAATTGCAGTGCTAAGTTCCAGACGCGTTTCCTATTGACCAGGTTCGGGACAACTGACGCCAAAGACCGCATCGATAGATAGAGTGCTTGCCAGGAGTTGGGACGGGCCTTAGACGATTCCAATATATAGTGATATTCAAAGCCCCTCCGGAACCTAGATGCCCAGAAAGTCTCAGAAAGGCCAAGATTAGCAAAGACGGGTGAAGATTGTCGCAGATATACAACATCCTTAGAAGAAAGCCTAATACGAATGTCTTGGAGTATCTCGGGTGGCAGCCGTTTGAAGATATCGCCATCCATCCTGATGTCGTCCGACATGGCCGGAATCTCAACTCCGCCATCGTCCAGATTGACCGAGGAGAGAAAGAAGTCTTTGATGGCAGGGACATGATAGGGATCGCACCCCAAACCTTTCGAGGGGGCCTCAGACCAGTCGCGGCGCCTTAGCTTGGGTGGGCTCCAGTAAGGGCGTTCTGTGTAGACGGCTCCTCCGTACTCATGGCCCCAGTCGAGGATGCCACCCTGCTCGACGCGCATGGAAAAACAGACGTAAAAGAGATCCGAAAGATTAGCCTGGAAGAGAGTTGTAAGGAGGTCCCAGCAAGCCGAATGAAATCCGAACCCCCAGAACGGTATTGAGTCGAAATAGGGCCTTGGGTTGATTATGGCTTTCAAGGAGAGGACGTGCACTGACACATCGGCCGAGAGATCCTGATCGAGGTCTGCATCATCATATCTTTTGTGGGTTTCCTCCGGGATGTAGGGCCGGAGATCAGTGTAGGTGCCTATCCCAGACAGTTTGATGCCTCCCCAATCATCGATCTCCGTGTACACTTGAATCCTCATTAAGTGGTTTGTCGACCAATCTGATGCCAAAATCACTTACCGGCCCGAAATTCCTTAATCCATTTGTCCCTAGTTTGCTCGGACAAGACCACGCCGCATAAAGCGCAAGAATGCTCCATGGCTGGAATCAAGGTTGACAGTGTTGTTTATTTAGGCAGGCGAACAGGGGAAAGCGAAGGATGGCATTGCTGACTTGCCATGTCATGTGATACCCCGATGATTATCCGTGGAGAGAAGAAAGAGTGGATTTAACGCCTCTTTAGCAGAACGCTGCTTGACCATAAACCAGTGGAGGCTCGAACATCACGGACTGTATCAGCACTGGAGGCTCGGGTCACCGTACTGGACATTAAGCCCCCATTTGAAGGGGCTCCAGACACTGGCCCATTCCTACGAGGTCTATGCCGATAATGGTAAGACTATGCATTACTCAGAAAAGACAGGGGCTGACATAAGTTTGCTAGCAAGCGTTGATGATCTTCCCGAGCTAAGGACTACTACGGAGATGCAGGGTAACGTAACCTCGGAAGCCACATTCGAACGGATTGATAAATGGGTCGATGAGTGCACTCGCTTGCATCCCATGTGCTTCAGCCTGAGCGATTTTTCCATTCCTCATCGACTAATTGATCCGGGCACCCCGAGGCCTCCTCGGGGAGTCAGGCCTATGCGCCTAGTTGAGAACTTGAACTGGAAGGTCAAGTACATTGCCCTCAGCCACTGCTGGGGCGGACAGCAGACGTTCACCACCAAGAAGAGCAACATCCGGGGTCAAATGGCGGAAATACGATGGAACGAGCTCCCCAAGACATACCGCGACGCTGTGAGTGTCGCGAGGCGGTTGCATGTCCGCTACCTGTGGATCGATTCTGTGTGTATCTTCCAAGACGATCGGTAAGCTCTCGAGACTCGGCAAAGTTTCCATGACGGTGCTCATTTCCTACGCGCAGCCAGGATTGGGAGATTGAATCGTCCAAGATGATGTCCATCTACGAGGGTTCATTCCTAACCCTAGCAGCAGCACTAGCCCCCGGTGACTCGGGAGGCTTTCTCGGGCCACAGGAAGAGCCCAGCCTGTTCGCTTCAAAACCTGTGCTCGGCCACCAAGGAGTGCGCATCCGGGTAACTCACGACTACCTGCACCTAACCTGTGAAGAGGTCCTCGCAACGCGTGCGTGGACCTTGCAGGAAACCCTCCTTCTGCCGCGCCTGCTCTCCTTCTCCCTCGGGGCTCCGGTTCCAGTGTCAAGAGAGAAGCTGGTGCGAGTGCGGCTCCGGCCTGTACGCGGATCCGTTCCTAGGCAACGAGCATACCGGGGGGTCGACAGGTCGACGTACCAGGACTGCCTATCCGGCAAGATGAGGAGGCGCCAAATCCACAGCTTCTGGATGAATGGCATCTTGGCCCCATACAATAACCGCGGAATATCCAAGCACTCGGACAGGTTCCCCGCCATCTCGGCGCTGGCGACCAAGTTCCAGCAGGTACTGAAGGACGACGAGTACGTGGCTGGGATCTGGCTCCGAGACGTCCTGCGAGGCCTCGGCTGGTATAGTCGGCCGGACAGCGGGTGGAACCTCGATGCATGCGAACGCGCCCCCTCGTGGAGTTGGGCGTCTGTGGAGGGCCCTATCGCGACCTCGACCCTACGGTCGAACTGCCCCAGGCCCAACATGAGGGCGCACTTCAAGGACTGTACCGTAATTCCAAAGGGCCTAAACGCAACCGGCGAGGTCGAGGGGGGCAGCATGGAGATTAAAGGCCCGACCCTGCACGGGTGCCTGCTCGTCCAGAACAACCCCAGTCTGAGCGGACCCGAGAGCCTCTCTTACAGGCTGATTGTCACGTACGGCGCCGACGACCAGGAACCCATCGACCTGGCCTCGGGAAGGGTTCACCTAGACACGCCCGTGTGCGAGGTGGAGGTGCCGCTGAGAAACGGCGATGCGGCCCACTCGCTGAACCGATCGCCGTTGGCAATGCAGCAGTCGACGGGGGGACTGGTCTCGCTCTTGATGTTATACCAGGAGTGGGGAAATGGCGAGGTAGAAAGCGGCGAGATTCTGAGGACGTTCTTGATTCTGGGTAGGAAGCCTGGGAAAGTCATGGCAGAGGGTGGGCATCTACCATTCTATCCTATCTTATGATGACAATCGTCCGTTTGAGGAACTCCCAGAGGACAAGGTATTGATAGAGTAGCCCACTCTGATTGTGATTCGTTCACACAAGTATATAGTCAGGTGCCTTCTGCGGAGTTATCGAGATGTAAATTATTTCCAAGTTCCTACTGGCCGTTGTCCAAGGATAAAAGAGTTAGAGTGAGGAGCATAACATAATAGATCTAACCAACTCCGCCGTCGTTCCCAAGGAGCCAGCTCTATGAGACCTCTACCTTCTTCATCCCTCGCTTATGCCCTACCTCCTCCCCATCACTACGCGTATCTTGGGCATTCTCGCCAGAGATGACGCGCATAACAAGCTTGATAATCATGACCAGCCACAGGATCATAAGCGCCTGCAGGAATAAGACACCACCGAGAAAGAATGCATTGATGGTACTGTCGAAGCACAGCACGCCAGTGTAGGATATCAGGGGCTCTACCCGATACCGTGTTTCCGGTAACGGCATCGGTCCACGGATCTCGTCTCCCGAGCCGCTGAAGCACCCGACGGGGATAACCTCGCCCATGTGCTTGTAGACGGACCAGCAGACCATGCCAAAGGCAACATGGCGCAGCAGCACCCAGCTGACGACGAAGAGGCCAAACATGACGTTGCACAGCGTCTCGAGCTCAAAGTACTTGAGGCACTTTGCCAAGCCGAAGAAGAGGTCGTTGAGGTCCGTCAGGACTAGGATCACGTTGCCAACCCGGGTAATGCCGTAGCGGTAGGAGCAGTAGACCAGGGCGATGGTCATGATGTGGTGGGAGAACATCTGCCAGTGGTCCTTGCGGCGCTTCTCGATGTTGATGACGATGATTTGCTGCAGCCAGAAGGCGAGTTGGGCGAGCATGTATGCCTTCATGGTGCCTGAGAGCTCCCGCTCGGGGAAGCTAGTCCACATCTCTCTAAGGTTAAGCCAACATGGAGACTGGACGTAGATGTACTATCACAATTGTGAGTCGAATGGCGGGGATGAGAGTGACAAGGGCAAGTAGAGTAACAGGGATAACGTACCATGCCTACAGGCCAGCAAATCAGATAGTACAAGACCATCCACGCCTGCTCGCTGAAACGGATGGTGTTCTTCCTGCTCAAGCCGAACCGCCTTGCAAACGGAGTCCACACGAACTGCATCGTGCCAGCGCGCAGGCCTGTCAAGAGAGCGATGAGAAAGGCCACCAGGTAGGCGTCATGGTAGCCCAGGCCATATTTACCCGTTTTCGGGTTGTAGCCAGAGAGAGACAGGAACCCAGCAGTGTAGGCCTCGGCGCCGGGGACGTACTGCGCCAGCAAAAGAGGCACTACAAAGCCAAGACAGAGACCTGGTCAAAGTGGTCAGCGCCCGGTGAGAGGAAATCGGTCACTCAACATGTACGACGGGCAGCGGCAAGGACAGAAGAGGGCTTGAATGGATACATACTGATCTGATGGTCGACGAACCACACCTTCATGGCGGTGACATCCCCGCCCTTCCTGATGGGGCCCAAGGCAGAGCGTATGGACATGATAAAAGCTTTTCTGACAAAAGGCTCCCAGATAGATAGGAACTCGTGTAGTGGTTAGAATGAATTGAATGTTGGTCACGGCGTCGAGGTAGCTCGCTCAGAATAATGGTCTGATTGGGGAGTACCCCTGAATTGATCAGGTGGTGTTGGTTGATCTGATCACCACGCGACAGGACAAGGTCAGGCCACTTCGAAGAGGGTTAATATTAAGCATAAAGGAGACCAAAATTGTGAAATTTCTTCGTTTGTTTACGAGGGGAGCTGCGGGGAATCTTATGCTTTGTGGTTGTTTACAAGGGTGACGTGTTGTTTTTGGTATAAGGTTGGTTGAGGCATGTCGAAGCATCATGATGCATTTCGCGATGCAGGTAATAAACCTAGTCTTGGTTGGGATGGCCTGATGTCCATTTCCGTTGCCATAGAGTGCATCATTGGGAGGTGGAAAATATATTTGAAAGAAAATGTCAAGGAAACGAGCACAAGGCTACTGTGACTGGCTCTTCTTGACCCTCATCTTCCATCCTTCGCCCTTCAATATCCACTATTAGTGACCTTTGATGATGGCATAAGTTCCCTAGGCTAGGAATGCAGTCAATAGACGACCAGGCTGGGTCGAGCAAGACGGCGTGAAGTTGTCAAGCCTGAGTTCTTCGATAAGCCCACAGCCCAGTTACAACGCTCATCAGTGCTTTTTCAAGCTGCTAATCTTTGCAAACCAATGCAGAGAGCCCCATGATCCAACATGTCCAAGAATTTATGAATAAACGGGCCGGCCAATAAGATCTTGACGCCTCCCACCCTACTTTCAGCTTGAAGCCGGTGAGGGTCGAATATCTGCACTTTTCTTCGCGCCTAATTCGACTGGATAGTTGTGGGCGCTGCAAGCATCTCTCTGCCCCCCACCGGGCCAATTACCAACAGTCTATAGCATAGAATCAGAGGGCAATGACGACGCCACGTCCATACTGGTTGGTTGGGGAACCGGTGGCTTGCAGGAAGAAGGAAAGTATACAGTGCAAGGCCACTATATAGTGGCCAAAACTGAACCGAGGAACGGCGGCTAAGAACAGGAGGGCGGTCTCCAGGTTGTTGTATCTTATTCTATACCGGCAAAGAAATCCATAGTCTTCTGATTCCGCCGCAGTTGCTTGTCAACTTGACAAAAGCGCTAGGCTGTGGAAAACTCCACACGGATTGAATCTCTGTGCTATGTGAGTGTGTGTACATGACCAGGATTATCAGCGCAGCTGAGCTGCAGGGAGTTTTGTGACCAGGGCGCATAAATGTGCAAATGGCGTTCTCGGCACATCCCTTTATTCAGCCGCGCTGCGACTATTCGTGCTCAAGGCGCTTGTCACTGAGCAGAAACTGATAAGCAATTCTGCCTTGTCGTAGACTGATCTACCGTGTCTTAAAATTCAATGGATTCGCCCTCCAACTCGCTCCCCCAACCTACAACTTATCATTCAGACCCTCCTGTTTCTCTTCGCCATGACAGAGATTCAAAATCACAACTCCTCCGATCCATCTGCTGAGGCTCTTCTAGGCCCTGAAGCCAATGACGCAGTCGAGCCCAAACCTGAGTCCTCCATATCCTCGACACCTGTCCCGAACCGGCCCAAAGATGACGTGGTTGACATGCCCAACACAGCCATCGAGAAAAGCTTTCGGAAGGGGCTTCTCTCTTTCTCATGGCTAATCCACTTGCTCGCTGTGGGGGCAACCGTCGCCGTCCTTCAGCTCAGCTTCCGCAACGTCTACTGGTTCGATGAGGGCGCAACGTTGGAGATGGGATGGTTGAACATTGGGCAAGACGCTAACAAGAAAGCCCTCCAGTTTATCGCCAAAATCCACGAGGCTCTAATCTGGGCGTCTCTTTCCGCCATGGTACTCCACGTGGTGAGGCGCATGCTGATGGGGGATGGCGTCTGCTGGGACTCCTAGCTGGCGCATACCAGTTTGGCTCCATCGGCTGGCTCTTTTCGGCTGGGCTTTGGAGACCTCTGTGTGATCCAGCCAGGGCGCAAAATTTCATATTTGCCCTTACCCTTGGACTGGCCGTTATCTATGCCAACGTCGTGGGCCCGTCGTCAGCCATCGTTCTTCTCCCTACACTAGACTGGTGGAAGCTCTCAGATCCGTATGGTGGGGAGAACTTCACCACTTCTATTGACGTCCCTCACGATGTTATGTACTTGAAGGACTTTAACACGTATCCCAATAACACCGATTATATCCAGACCGGCAGCTCCTGGTGTCCTGGTGGGGGCTACATGGATATATTCGAGCTTCTCCAGTCATATGCCTTTAATGGCATCCACCCAGAAACCCGGATTCGACATTTCATTGCGGGGACATACCAGATTCTCAACTCAACTCTGGAGTTTGCAGGAGATGACTTTGTTGCTATTGCAACAACACTTCATGCGTCGATACCGACCTTGGCCGGGGTGCTCTGGAACTACATCAAAATGAATGAGGTTGGCCTCGTCAGTGGCGTAAAGCGCCCGAGATTGCGGCCCGCCAAAAGCGATATCCTCGCCCCTTTAGTGCAGGTTCAATGCAGCTGCTTCTCGTGGCTCGACGTCCAAGATGGGTACTTCACGCCTGCCTTTGAGTCCGGTGGTCTGAGGAACTTTAGCGCCATTGTCTCCAAGGGTGACGGACCCGACGTCTACCGGGAAACTGGTGCCTGGCCGATTCCCCTGAAGTACTGGAACTATACGAGGAAGGACCTCAACATGACGACGTTCCAGTGGCTTGACGCCGCATCCTTGTTTCCCGATTCACAACTGTCACTCCTGGCGATTGCTACAGTTCCAGTCAAGGCAACAGACAGGGATTCTCGCCAGGCCGAGAAGCAGGACAGCTTAATAGTCCCGTGCATGATAGATGCTCGTTGGGCAGAGGTCGAGACCAGCTTCGAGCCGGGGTCGGACAACGTCCTGCCAAGCAACCTGACGGATCTCCCAGTTCTGGCGCCGTTCTGGGATAGGTCTTCGCGGCGCCCGCTTCCAGGGGGCTTGACATCTCGCAATATTCCGATCGCCCTTGGATGGGCCGCATTACTGAACTTGGATGCGTTTTCCGCGGACCGCGAAGGGAACCCCCTGGAAATGCAAATGATTAACTTCTACCTGGAAACATTTGTATACCAGGGCGAGTTCGCGAGATGGTTTACGCCGCCATGGAACAGCGAAACGGGCGCCAAGTTCAACGATCCTTCGGCCAACGTGTCCAACTCGGAATTTCTGAGGAATGACATCGCCAGAACGGTGGCCACCATCCTGGCCCTCACGTTAGCGGATGGCATGGCTCGCGTTGCTTCCGCATTGAGCCCGGGTCTCTTGCTGCACGACCAAAACAACGGCACAAGCCTATGGGTTGATCTCTTCAGTCAGTTGGGCGAAAGAGCTTTGCCGCCGACTAGCCGCAGCAACTCCGAGATTGAGAAGCTGTATGCCGTCTACTGGGAAGTCCATCGGTACGGCTGGGGCTATGGCCTGCGAGGCACCACGGTCATCTTTGGTATAATCATTCTACTTTTCCACGTCTTGCTGGTGGCGGTATACATAGTCTATGTAACCTGGTTCCAGATCTGGGGCGGCGGCTGGGCGAGCAAGGCGTGAGGGACCATGTCCGAGCTTTTGGCGCTGGCGTTTGTTTCGCCACCGGATGGAATCGATGTTAAGACGGTGCGAGGGATCGCGAACGGAACGGGGGAGGGTTTGAATCTGGCGGTGCCTGTCAAGATTAGGGGTGATGATGGGAGGGAGGCGGTCTTGGTTCTCTGATTTAGAAGATGGAGTACTGGCAGTAGACTAGACTGAAATATCGGCTGTAAAGTCAGAAAAGACATAAAAGGCCACCCAAGAAGAATTTCGCCACTACGTACTGAAATTTGATACTATGGTTAGCCATCCTGCCGGCTCCGCTTCGGAGTGCTAGTTGGACCGACCTCATGAAGTTAATAATAACAACTTCTCCAAGATATCAGCCGTCGGTGTCTCGGACAATAAGGCAGCTTCATGCTGTCTTATGAGGCTGTGTTGGAGTCTTGGCTCCGAGGCTGACGTTATATCTCGCTCCGCGGACTCTATTAAGCTGACGACTTGTTCTGGTCCACGGAGACGGCCACGGAACCCCTGGCCTGAACCCGCCACTTGGCGCTGACGGTGCAAAACAATGCGTAATAGCCCCAATATTTCATTACGGATGATCGACTTGGTGAAGTAGATAATAATGTCTCAGCCTCCGGAGTGTATCTGGGGTTTTCTTCATCTTCAACCTAATACCCCTAGTCTTATAGTCAGAATACAACAAATCAACCATACGCAAGCAATTGATAGCAGCTATGCTTCGAAAACTCGTATCAATATTCACTCTGGCGGTCCTGCCGCTGGTGCATGGTAAGTCTCTTCGCTGATCATTCCTCCATTGTCACTTGATGCTGACCCGAGGCTCAAAAGCCCAAGCCAGCGATTCCAACAGCACTCTAAACGAGACCGAAATCGCCGAGGCTCTGCAGGGCATCGCCAACGGATTCCGACAGTGGCCAGAAGCACCGATTTTTCACTGGCCGGAGGAGGAGGGCCTAGAGTACGAGAGCGTCACGTTCCCTTCCGAAGACGGCGTCCCCCTCGAGGGATGGTTCTTCCCATGCAAAGGATCAGACAAGGTCCTCATCATGAACCACCCCCGTCTCTTCAACAGAGCCGGTCTACCTTCGCACATCGAGCCCTGGGCCTCCTTGACCGCATCCGCGGGCAACAACATCGACGTCAACTTCATCCCCGACTACAAGATCCTCCACGACGCCGGCTACAACATCCTGACGCACGACTTCCGCAACTACGGCCTCAGCGGGAGGGCCAACGGCGTGCTCTACTCTGGCGGCCGATTCGAGTCCCGCGACGTGATCGGCGCGATCCGCTACATCCGCAGCCGCAAGGACACCCGCAACATGACCCTCGGCATGTTCCCCCGCTGCATGGGCGGCAGCGCGACTTTTTACGCCATGTCGAGGCTGCCGGAGGAGTTCGAGGGCATCCGCTGTATCGTCACACCGCAGCCAATCTCGGCAAACATGTCTACCCGGGTGGATCTGGAGCAGCGCAACGTCCCGCTCAGCTACATTGATGACCTGGGCGAGATGGTGTTTTGGCGCACGAGTCTCCACCTTGATCAGTTCTCGCCTATTCCCTGGGCGAGGAGCGTGACGATCCCGACGTTTATATACCAGGTGCGGAACGATATACTCACGAAGCCGGATGATGTGCAGGCTATTTATGATGCTATTCCTATTTCCGACAAGAAGCTTCTCTGGGTTGAGAATTCTACTCGGCGATGGGACGGATACCTTCACTTTCAGAGGGAGCCGCATGCGATGCTGGGTTGGCTGGAGCGGTACATGAATTAGTTGCGGGAGTGTATACAGTATACGATGGGTAATGTTGTATATACAGAGCCCAGTCAATGCTTCATGATGGAAGGGCTTATTGGTTGACTCTATAGACATTGTCAATGTAGATATCGATTTGTTTCCCTCTGTCATGAAGTGAATATTACCTACACAATCTACACTCGCTTCAGGCCTTCCTGAGACGTTGAATTGCCCCAATGCTCAAGTACTATAATAAAGGTTGCATAGACAAAAGCAACCCTGGATCGACTCACGAATTGAGGCCGGCCAATCAGCACGCTAGGGGCTGACGCCATCGGCAATTGATGAATCGGATTGCCGATTGCCTGTCAACCCTTATCACTCCAAACCAACGCGGGGAAGATCGACTGCAGCGAACGTCCAACACCGCCTCTCCTACCATGCTCTGAACAGGCCCCGTGTCTATCTCCAATGTGATGGAGGCTTCCTCTTCCACCCGCAAGAGAACGGGCGTGCGTCGCGCCAACGTCACAGCCTGTCTGCGCTGCAAGTCGCGAAAGCAGCGCTGCGATCAAAACATCCCTGCCTGCTCTTCCTGTACCCGCGCTGGTGTGCCGTGTGTAAGCGTAGACTCGGAGGGTCGTTCTGTTCCTCGAAGGTATGCCACCTCCTGTCTCTTATGGCACCTTGTTGACGCCTATGGATAGCTACATCAAGAGTCTGGAAGACCGTGTTGCTCAACTGGAATCGGCCCTGCGGAGCCATGGCGTCGAAACTGAGTCTGTCCCTGAGAGCCAGACCTCCCAGGAGGCATGGAGCATCCCCGAGATTGCATCAGAGACACCGGGGGATTCGGCTCTCTTGAAACTCCTGGTTCCTGACCCGCAACACATGCAGGACAAGACAGCACCTGGATACCATGCCTTGCTAGACGACTTCACTGTTCCGAATGCGGTCAAATACCCTCCAAAGACGACAGCGGTGCAACTTGCAGCAACATATTTCGAACACTCCAACTTCTTCTCTCCTATTCTTGACGAGGGTCATTTCAGTGTCATGATAAATGCCCTCTATCACGAAGAAGCCGATCCTACCCAGGGTACAATCGAGCAGCGATTTCAGCTCTGTATGGTCCTCGCAATCGCCATCCGTCTCCTCAACAGAACGGACGCAGCCGTCCCCACCACAGGGTCAGATTCCTTCTTTGCATCTGCCATGAACGCCTTCACAGGACGTCCCCGAGCCATCTGGAAAGGCGACGTGGAGCATCTCCAGAACCTCCTTCTCATTGTACAATACACCATCTTCACCTCGAATCTTTCCGCAGCATGGCACTTTATCGGCCTAGCAACTCGACTCGCAGTCGACATGGGCCTTCATAACGAGACACAATGCCCTCGCCCTGTGGGCCAAGATGAGGGACATTACTTGTCTGAAGCAGAGTTGAACAAGAGGCGCCGTGTGTTCTGGTCAACATACATCCTTGAAACGAACCTCTGCGTTGTCCTCAACCGTCCCCGGTCAATCCCCGACGAAGCCGTCTTCACCCCCCTCCCTTCAACAGACGGCCCAGAATCATCCAGCCCGCTGGCCAATCACTGCATGCTCTTTCGTCAGCTCGAGTACGAAATCTTCCAGACGCTCAACTACAAGCCCCCCATGAACGGCGCGATATTCGACTACCACGCCTGGAAGATCGGCATAAGAGACCGCCTCGTCAACTGGCACAACAACGTCCCTCCCGTCGACACTTCGTCCAAGCTCGCGCCGCGGAACTTTTTCGACGGTGCCCTGTACATGACCCTCGTGTACCTCTTCTCGCCGTCGCGCCACTTCCCGAGCCTATCGGAGGGTGAGCTGAGAGACCTCGCGAGGTATGCGTCCTGGAGCATTGAGCTCTACAGGGCGGGCTTCAAGGAGGGCAAGCTGCGGTTCTACTGGAGGACGATACCAAATCTCTTCCGATCAGGCGCGGCCTTGATTCATTGCATCAAGAGCTTAACGCTCCAGGGCGCTGTTTTTGACTCGAGCGAGCTGGAGAAGAGGGTGGCCATGTGCTCGACTGTGCTTTGGGGCATGGCAGAGCGGTATCCGCCTGGGGTGTCGTATCGGGACCGGTTTGACGAGTTGTCCGCGTCGGTATCTAATGTGTCTGTCTCGACGGGTGGGTTGAGTTCTGGCGTGTTGAACGAGCTGTTTCTTGCGCAGGATGTCATTGCGCCTTTGGACTTGGATGACACGGCAACGATGTGGACTACGACTCCCCCGAATCTGGATCCGTGGATATTTGATCACTCGTAGGGCATGAGTCGAAGGCAGCTTACAATGATACGATTTATCATTTCAGTGTACCATCAGAAGAGAAATTCACGCCGTTCTCAAGAAAGATGCCCTTTTCTTTTTTTTTTCCTTTCGCTCTACTTAGAGACCCTTAAGAGGATCCGGGGGCGCAGGATCATTCTTCAAGCTCTTCGCAAACTCCGCCCTCAACCTCCCAATCGGCTGCATCACCCAGGTATTATACGCCAGAATATCTGTCTCCTCCTTTGGATCCCGCACAACATTAAACAAGTACGGCGACTCGAGCTTCCCCGACGACTGGTTCACCTTGGGCTCCCAGATGAGATGCAGCTTCCAGTCCTTCCACTTGACGGCACGCAGCTCGTCCTTGATGTAGAAGAGGAAGCCCTCTCTCTGGGATTTCGTCGTAGAAGGATCCTTAAAGAAGGATACCTGGCTGAAGCCGTCGATGGGGCGGTCTGAAGGAACCTCGGCGCCTGCGATCTCGAGGACCGTGGTGAAGATGTCGGTTACGTGGACCGTCTCGTTGGATGTCACCCCAGCAGGAACATGTCCCGGCCAGCGGATGATAAAGGGCACTCTCAGGCTGCCCTCCATGGCGGTATGGTATGTCCCTGTCCACGGTCCCGCAGTGCCCTTGTACGGCGGTCGGAACTCTGGCCCATTGTCGGACGCAAAGATGAGGACGGTGTTTTCTCTCACGCCGAGCGAGTCGAGGTGGTCGATGATCTGGCCGACTCGGTAGTCCATCTCTGCCATTGAATCTGCGAACTCCCCGTGGCCCGTCTTGCCGTCAAAGTCGCGGTGCGGGAGGGTCGGGAAGTGGAGGTGCACGAGGGGGTGGTAGAGAAAGAAGGGCTTTTCCGCAGCGACCTGCCGTGACAGCCAGTCTTTCGACTGGTCGACCAGCATCTCGTCTATGAGGCGCCGCTTCTCGAGGTCGTAGACGCAGATGTTTTCTGAGTCCTGGCCTGCGACTCCCTTCATAATGTAGGGCAGCTCGGCGACTTCAGGGGTGTATCCCAGAGCGGAAGTAAACTGGCTCTCGTCGGTGGTCCGAGGAATACCAAGCCACTCGTCAAATCCACGGTCAGAAGGATACCGGCCAGGAATATCCCCCAGGTGCCACTTCCCGTGATGGGCCGTTGCATAGCCTCGCGGCTTAAGGCACTCTGGGAGGGTGCGCTCCCACCGTGTCAAACCCTGGGGGAAACCGGCGGGCACAGATTGGCGACATCCTGTACGTATCGGGTGTCGCCCCGTCATGAGAGCGGACCGGGTCGGCACGCAGTCGCTCTCGACGTTGAAGTTGTGTAGGAGGAGGCCTTCTGTGGCGAGGTGGTCGATACGCGGTGTTGCGGCGCCGCGGAGGATTCCACCTCCGTAGCAACCGAGCTCGCCCCAGCCGAGGTTGTCGGCGAGGATGAGCACGATGTTTGGTTTCTGGGGGTCTTTGGACATGTTGAGGTGATTGGGTTGATGCTGGAGGATGAAGTGAGCTCGAGAGTCTGCGCTGGCTCTTAAAGTCCGTGATCACAGAGGGACGGAAAAAAAGAAGAACATGTCGCATGCTAAACAAAGAAAATTGCCAATCAGTCCAATCTTCCGCTGACGCCTTTCCCTCTGCCGTCATGGTCCCTGAAGACATCGGCATCACCTCCGAAACCCCACATTTCGCTCATCGCCGACGCTCACCTCCGACATCCTCCCCAGCTCCTGACGATCTGGCCACGACCAGGACGCAACGACTCCTTGCGGATGAAGATACGCGATAAACGCAATCAATTGCGTGCGAGTGCACTGGCAATGTATCACCAGACTTGAGAGTCATGCCTAGTTGTGATGGTGGTATAAAAGAGCCCAACAGACGGCGCTGACTCGTCCAACAGCCACCTCAGAAAAGATCATCGTTCAGTTTTTTTGCCTTGAAAATGTCACTTGAAAAGGCCCCAGACATGAAGTTGGGACAAGATGAGACCACAGCCCAGGATCTTGACGACGGCCAACTCTCTGTCGCAACCTGGACGGAAGCAGAGGAGCGAGCCGTCGTGTGGAAGTACGTTCAACAGACTCCCCCAGATGCCGCCTACTAACAATGCAGACTCGACCTGACCCTCATGCCCCTCCTCGTCCTCGGTTTCTTCGCCCTCCAGCTCGACCGCAGCAACATTGGCAACGCCCTCACCGACACCCTCACCACCGACCTCGGCGTCACAAAGGACGACGTCAACCTTGGCGGCCAGCTCATGATGGCGAAAATCATCATCGCCAAAATCCCCTCCAACATCATCCTCCAGCGTCTTAACGCCCCGATCTGGCTGACAAGCCAGGTCCTCGTCTGGGGAACCGTCGCCCTCGTCCAGGCGTGGATCACAGACATGCCGTCGTTCCTCGCCACGCGGTTCCTCCTGGGCCTGTTCGAAGCTGGATTTATTCCGGGTGGGCAGTACATGATGGCGCTGTTTTACCGTGAAAAGGAGCTCGCGCTTCGGACATCCATCTTTTACTTTGGGAATTACTTTGCTACGGCTACGGGGTCGCTTATTGCGGCGGGAGTGCTGCAGATGGGTGGCATTGGTGGGCTTGCGGGCTGGCAGTGGCTCTTTATCGGTACGTGATTTACATTTCTTTGGTTCCATAACTAACTATCCATCCAGTCGAGGGTGCCTTTACCCTCCTCGTCTTCATCATCTTCGTCGTCTTTCTTCCCCGATCACCCGTCCACACAAAACCCATCCACGGTCGCTTCGATCTCTTCACCCCCCGACAACGCGAGATCATGCACAACCGCATCCTGCTGGAGGACAAGTCCAAGACCGAGGCGCACGCCCAAGTAACCCTCCGCGGCGTCGCCCTGGCCCTCGCGGACTGGCGCCTCTGGCTCCACACGGTCCTCAACATTGTCTCCCTCGCGCCGAAAGGTGGCCTCCAGCTCTACGGCCCAACCATCATCCGCAGCCTAGGCTTCAGCAAGATCCGCGCCAACCTCCTCAACTCAGTGAGCAGTTTCCTGGTGGTGATTCTTAGCTTCGTGATCGCCTGGGCGTCGGACCGGACCAAGCTGCGTGGGCTGTGGTGCATGGTCGCCTTCCTCTGGAGCATCACCTTTGGAGGCGCGCTGTTTGGGTCCGTGAGCAAGGACAGGTGGACCAAGTATGCGCTCTTTACAATGCTGAGCAGCGGGAACGCCCTTTCGCAGGGCCTCAACGATGCGTGGTTGAGCATCAATGCGCGGTCTGCTGAGAAGCGGAGCATTGGTCTTGCGCTGGTGGTGATTGGGAGCAATGCCGGTGGGCTGGCGGGCAAGCAGCTCTTCCGGGAGAGCGATGCACCCAAGTATACTCGGGGGTTCTTGGCTATTGTGTTGCTATATGTTGGGGCTTTGCCGATTACTGGGGTCATTATGTGGGTGTACTGGAGGCAGAATAAGAAGGCCGACAGGGAGACTGAGAATGGGGCGGGTATTGAGAGGGTTAGTCGACAGAGATTCCAGCTATAATTTGGAAGCAAGCGTTCCGAAGCCTTCAGACTCCAGTAGACGAGGTTCCGTTCCTCGAGCTCAAGCCAGGCTGGCGTTTGCAGCGCTAGAAAAGGTACCAAGTGAGGCAATCGTTCCCACGTTGAGCGACTATAAAAAATGAACCCTCGATAAACCTCGAGTAAAAAAATATTTGATCGCAGAATGCCACAACGACTAAAAAGATATCCGACGCAGGCCTGATTCGAACAGACGCCTCCGAAGAGAATAGATTAGCAAGCTAAGCTGGTTCTAGTTCTCAGAATAGAGGGATAAGAGGTTGCAACATAAGGTGTGGAGAGAAGAGATGATTGAATTGAGCTGCTTCTTCTATCTAAGGGAGCGACGAAGGTCGGTCTCTTATACCTATGTGCAATCTGCCGATCTCATAG
>JAVIXY010000251.1:0-47960 GCA_033030565.1 Fusarium nematophilum
GATTAAGCTAGTCATATAGCTTTTAATACTAGTTTTCTTCCTTGCCTAAGAAAATTACATATAAATCGCTATCCCGGTATTTTGTGGCTGTCTCGTAATTTTGTGGCCAACTAAGCTGCCCGCAGCTTAGTTGGTTCGCCTTGGGGCGTAGCCCCACTTGAACCAACGGGTAACTCTCGAATATTCTTTAGATAGAGACGGTCAGTTTAATTTCTGTCTTTCTATCTATTGGTCTTTACCCTATCTATTCGCCTATCTTCGTTCCCTGTGAGATTTGTCGCCGCTTTTGCTTCTTCTGGATTTTTCCCGAGAATCGGCCGTGGGGACTCCCCCTCCCCTTGGATCCTTGCACCCCATGGGGACACTAAACAGGGCATGTCTGGACAGGGCTAGCCTTGGAAGATATCACGAGAGGGGAATCCCAAAGCTCCGGCTCGCTTCCAAGACAAGTGCGCAAGTGAGACTGGGCTTGAACTAGAGGGAGCGCACAATCTAAGAAGTGGTGGTCCCCAGCCAATCCTCTTGTATAAACTTATCGGCATATCTTTATTCACTTCGCAGTTGCCGTACTCATAGGGGACTAACCGATCTGGTGTTGGACCATTCAACCTGGTATCTTCCCTGTAAAGATTAGAGGGTCCACTTCTATATATGCCTTCTTCTCCGCTTTGCTCTCTCATCTCCCCCATCCCCTCCTCTCCGGTTGCCATCGCAGAAACACCGTAACGCCTCCAAGTTACATCCAACGAATCTTCGTGGCTCCCCAGCATGACCTCTCCCAGTGCTGAAGCGCCAGCAGAGGCTAATAGGCGAGATGGACGCGGCACCTATCTTTTGGCAGCATGTTGCTTTGTCGCTACAGCCAACTCGGCGACTGTCGGCTATGACTCCTCCATGATGGTTTGTGACCTGTGAATTCGTTGGCCGTGAAAAGCTCCCGGCTGACCAAGGGTGACTTTCCTACCACACAGAACGGACTGCAGATGTTGCCCTCGTACACGGAGTATTTCAATCTCAATACTACCCTCATCGCTCTCAATGTTGCCATTTTGTTTGTCGGATCTGTTATCGCGATGCCCTTTGCCGGACCGATCAGCGATAAGTTTGGCCGTAAATGGGGCATCGCCATCACCTCCATCATCTCAATAGTCGGCGCAATCATTCAGGGTGCTGCAGTTCACGTGTCCATGTTCTGCTTGGGGAGAATTCTCGTTGGATTCGCCATCACCACGGGCGCAACAGCCGCCCCAGCGTGAGTGCTCATGGCCCCGGCCTCACCGCGATACTCGATGTCTGACTCGCTCATGTGCTAGATACCTGTCCGAGGTTGCTCATCCGAAAACCCGTGTCATGATCACCGGTCTGTATGGCACCTGTTGGTACGTGGGTAGTCTGATCGCTGCCGGGATTACATATGGCACTCAGTTCATGGACTCGACCTGGTCCTGGCGTATCCCATCGCTGGTTAGTCTGCCCTACCTGGGGATAAGTTCAAGGGTACTGACGACTCTGAAGCTTCAACTCATACCATCGATCCTGTGTATAATTCCGCTCCCTTTCATCCCGGAAAGTCCTCGATGGCTCATTTACCAGGACCGCCACGAGGAGGCGAGAGATATTCTCGTCAAATATCATGGTAATGGTGACGCAGACTCGCCGATTGTTCTGATCGAGTACGACGAGATCTGCCAGACTCTACAGTACGAAAAGACCGTTCAGAAGATGAACTGGTCTGCTCTTGTTAGCACCCGCTCCAACCGATGGAGACTCGGGGTGACGGCGGCGGTTGCAGGTACGTTCAATAAGACCCTGTTCCCACAGCGACCATATCCAGAGGACCAAAGTTAACGAGTGTCAACTACTAGTCTTCTGCCAACTTAGTGGCAACAACATCATCGCTTACTACCTGGGCACTGTCCTCACCGGGGCCGGCATCACAGGCATGCAAGTTCAGCTGGGCATCAACATTGGCCTCAGCGCCTTCAACCTGTTCAGCTCTGCTGTTGGTTCCGCTGCAGCAGACCGCATTGGTCGAAGACCGAGTTTCTGTACGTTTTCCTGCCGCGGTGTGCTCGTTGTTTGGATTCGACATTAACTAACTCATCCGGGTTTCCCCTCTTTTAGTGGTTGTCACCATTGCCATGACACTCCTACTCATTATCGTTGCGGTTCTAACAAAGCTTTATGGCGGTGACCCAACCACGTCTACCTCAGCTGCCCAGGTCGCTCTCATCTTCCTCTTTTACGGAGCGTACTCCTTCGTATGGACACCCATGGCGACGTTGTACCCCGTAGAGGTCCTCTCCTACTCTATGCGAGGTAATGGACTTGGCTTCTACAACGGAGTCGTGTACGCCACTGCTTTCCTGAACACCTTTGCCATTCCTTATGCAATGGAATGGTCAAACTGGGGATTTTACCTGATTACGGCGTTTTGGAATCTCTTGATCGAGTTTCCCATCATCTATTTTTACTTCCCGGCAACGGAGAAGAAGACGTTGGAGGAAATTGACTTGATCTTTGAGGGTGTCAAGCACAGCGACTTGGACATTTCTGTCCAGGACGTGTTGCGGGGAGAGGCGGTTGAGCCTGGTATCAAAGCGGGCCCTCGGAAGGCAGACGATTAGTTTGGGACGTTAAAGGGGTCACGTTATTATGATGTGAAGGTGACTGGACGATGTTTCATGACTAGTTCGCGCAGCCATGTTACCAGGTGATGGAGTTCAGAATCGAGTGAGGCAATAGTGTTCGCAATCAAACAAGGCTATAGTATCACAAGCGACGATCGATAGGAGCTATTTGAGCCTGTTTTATTAAAGTAAAGTAAGCAGGCGAACTTAACACGGGGATCAACTGTACCGGAGCCAGCTTGTGTGGAGCTTGCGCCGTGGGTATCAAGAGGCGGGACCAAGTCGTGTTGACGGTGTAGCAGTACCGCGACGTTCTGGGTCTGCTCGGAAGCCCTGTTCTTGTCCTTAATGGCCCACGATAATCTCGCCTTCCGGGATATCGACTCGTGATATTTCTCTAATAGCACTGGTCCTTTTGGGTGACCAGGAGGACCCTGCTGCCTAGACGCTAACCCCGAAGATAAAGAGGTTCCGCCTGGCGATTTGGCCCCTGCGCCGCCATCGATATCGCGGATGCTTTGGACGGTACGTTCAACTGCTTCGCACACTGTCGGGTCGTCAAAAGCGGGGTGTTGTCGATCCTTGAATTGATTGTCGCTGTAGCCCACGCTCTCAATCCACTGCTGGAGTAAGATCTGAGCCGCATTACGTTGAGCGAGAAGAGGCTGCGACTCGAATGCGGCATTCTTGTACGAGTCAAACATCACCTTGGCATCACGGCCAGAAGTGATCAGGCCTGCGAGCCCGGGGACCCCAATACCAAGTCCGGTAGCTTCCATGGCCGTCGCAAGTCTCTCCTCAGATGGCGATGCTGGTGCGTACAGCGCGAAGATAACCAGATGACTAACGTAGATATGTTGGAGCAATGGAACAAGGGTGTCGAAGGGTTATAGGCGGGTGCGGAGAGGAGAGAGGAGAGTAACAGTTCGATGAGTAGAACCTCGTCGGGCGGACTTTCGTCAGGCAGAGCCCTCCAGAGCCGGCTGGATGTGGCCCCTGATCTGTGATTCAGAGGCAATCGCCGTTGCAGCACAATGTTATCCATGTTGTCAACCTCCCCTGGGAGGGCATCATTTGACCAAACCCCGTTTGCATTAAACGCCTATCTTAAAGATTCCCTTGCAGCTCAGAGTGGCCCCCCTTTCCAGCTTTCATGTGTATCTACGTGGTCATAACATTTGTTTGAGTGTGTCATGTTTCTGAGCAAATGGCACTGGTCAACGTCGAATTGCCAGCCCAGTCTTCAGGTCTAGACGGTAAGTATCACCTATTCAAAAGTTCCATCTGCTGCATTGCGCCCCGTTTTTAAGTCACATGTAGCAGCTTGCATTTGCACTTTGCCTTGGAATCGCACCACTCGGTTTCAGGTGTGGCACACTGGCCCTGGTGAATGTAATTGTGCTTGATAGCTGCGACCGTCCGAACCGCTGCATGTTGGTGCGTCGTTTAGGCCTCCTACAGCTGGCATGCATAAGGCATTGGGTGGTACAGGACGCTGATTGTACAATCAGGCGAGGCGATCGTTGAAAAGAGGGGTGCTACGCAAGCCAGAAGGCGGAGCGAAATATAGTAATTGGTCAGAAGTGTTCAACAATACAAGAAGCGGATTAGGCCAGGCAGCAAGCTACCAGGATAGATTGAAAAGAGGGTTACAAGTGGCCACAATCTGAGTAATACATGTAAAGTAACCGGGCCTGCCTGGAAGGGATCTACAAAAATACATTACGCTCCCTCACAACGCAATCCCCCTTCTTATATCTTGATTTCATTATAAATTCTCGAGACTTATGTCTGCTCACGTTCCCCAGTCATAACCCAGTGGCATCTCTGATTATGTCTTTCCCATTTGAACCCCCGACTGGAGCTGAATGCCACCGATGCGCCCAACTTGGCATTCGGGACGGCTTAGACGGGAAAGCATCGAATAAATTCTCGAATCTTGTCGCGCAACGACTCCTTTTTGACCCTCCCTTGCCACCTTATCTATCGTCCTGTCCGAGTTGCAGGAGCTTATGCAAACGTTATTTGGGTATCGCTGGGAGTCTCCAACCTTCAAGAGTGTCTGGTGAAGACCTCACCCCGGCGGATGCCAATCACTTCTTGCACAACTCGCTGTTCTGGATTTGTCGCCGTTGGCCTTCGGCTTTGCAAGAAGTTGGTCGATGTGACAACGGCCTTGCCGCCCGGCCCGTGACCCAAGATACATTTGGAAAGGTGTTTGCTGACGGTGCTCGTGGAACTGTCCATGTCGTCCAGAAAACACCCAACTACACAGCAATCTTGGCGTGGCTGAATCATTGCCGGAGAAATCACCCGTCATGCCAAACCATATATTCCCTGTCTCTGCAAAACATTTTTCTTATAGATGTGGGCGCGGGCGCGTTGGTGTCTTACCCAAGGAACGCACAGAAGCCAACTGAGTACTTGGCTCTAAGCTATGTATGGGGCCCAGGTGTCAGTTACCGGGTTCGCGGGCTGGGTCCCATTGCCGTTGAAAAGCTCCCGCAAACAATCCGAGACAGCATCGCTGTTACCAAGGCTCTGGACATGAGTTACTTGTGGGTCGATGCAGTCTGTATCGATCAACACCCCGAAGCACCAAAGGAAGAGCAACTGGGTTACATGGCATCTATATATAGAGGAGCTACAGCAACAATTGTTGCTGCTGACAGCGAGAATCGCGACAGCGGTTTGTCCAGAGTGCGCCTGGAATCAAAACGAAGTCATCAGCTCCGCATCGAGTTTGGAAACGGAAACATTATGCTCCAAAAATTTCCCAATTTTCAAGAACAGCTAGGAGTTTCGCCATGGATGCAACGAGGCTGGACTTACCAGGAAGCTCTACTATCTCAGAGACTTATATTCTTCACCAAGCATCAAGTCTACTATTGCTGCAACGCCATGAGCTGCTGCGAAGCTCTCGATGACGAACAAGCTTTTGGCGATGACACCAAGCCCATCTCGGGTGACGAAAGCATCAAGGTCGACGAATCCCCGAAGGGGGTCCTTCAATTTCCGACCAAGAAAGATCTACGAGAGGACAAATGGTCTCAATATGAGCAATTAGTAAACCGCTACTTGGACCGTCAGTTGAGCGATCCGAGGGATATCTTGCGAGCCTTTTCGGGATTATTGCAACATCTCCAGGAACTTGCATTCCCAGCCGGTTTCTGGCATGGTTTGCCAAAAAACAATTTCCCGCAGTCTCTTTTATGGCGCCAAGAATTTGACGGTCATTGTCCCTACCAAGCAGGTCGTGTATATTGCAGCAATCCTAATCTCACGGCCAGGCGAGTATGCAAAAGGCCGCTGCCAAGTTGGAGCTGGATAGGCTGGAATCTGACATCTATGTTGTGCTTCCCACATTGGGTTGCCAAATTTGAGAACGAAGCAATCGATAGAGTCAACTTGGAACCACCGCTCAAGATTGAGACCGGAAAGGGGCAGGTGCTCTTTGATAATTTGGGGC
The DNA here is from genome assembly GCA_033030565.1 of Fusarium nematophilum. NCBI lineage: Eukaryota > Fungi > Ascomycota > Sordariomycetes > Hypocreales > Nectriaceae > Fusarium > Fusarium nematophilum. Next base: position 6,100 of record JAVIXY010000251.1, read on the forward strand.
GAGCCCGCAAGAGATGGCATCTCCACCACCAAATTCCGCCTGCTAGCCTAGTGAAAAGGGCCTACAGCGCTCGAGAAGTTCCAAATTCGATCGGAAACCCCACGTTTGACCCCGAGATGGAAAAAGACACGCAGTTGAAAATCAGAGGGATAGTTCTGGAACTGCCGTGTCGAACGTCCGTGAGCAGGGATTGGTGCTGGATGTGTCAAGAAGACCATACAACGATCACTCCCGAGTTCGACTGGCAGGCCTCGGACAATTTCAGCGAAAGTGTCTTCCGGTCTAGATGGTATGTGGATGGGCCATGCGACAAGTTTGCAAAAAATAGTGAGAAAAAGGAGAGGCAACAGTTTTTACTTTTACAATGCCACCATATGGACGGTTGTTCATGGCGGCGAGATTTCGATTTGGTTTTCGATCTGCTGATAATACATTGGAAGAATAGCATCGCAGTCCGGAGTGGAACAGTAACAATTACAGTAGGATCGGAGAAATGGGAAGACTTCTGGGAAAAGTCAGGTCCGCGATTGGAAGAATTTTGGCTGATTTGAATCAATGTCGAGTAGTAATGAAATGACAAAATTTTCCCTAGGCTACGAGAAAAGGAATGAGAAACTAACTACATTGTCATTAAAAGTAAAATAAGATACGTCAGGTGAGACGGCGTTGTAGTAAAGCAATAGCCTTTCTTTTTGGGTATAACGGGTCACAACTAGGCGTTGGAATGTTTTGTTTTTAGACCCTCGCGTGTTTCTTTGTACCGCGAAACTTCTCTTTCAAGCCTTCTGGCAGAACATACCCTTCCCTCCTGGGGTGGTCCTGCGAGTGGCAATTGACATGGAGCTGGTCGTAAATGATGCGCATGTCCAGCGGCGACGAGCGTTTGTATTTCCGGTTTCTGAAATTGTGTGGCCTGAGAGCGGGAGATGACGCTGTTCCATCACCAGTTCCCGGCACGGAATGGAGGTTTTATGGCATCACTGCACAGGATTTCTGTGTTTAGAGACTTTAAGCTGCGCCAAGGATTATCAACAGCCGTCGTCAAATCATACGGGGTAGAGCTGTGATCAATAGCATTCGTTGCTGAAACGCCCACCCTATCTTCAGTGAAAGAGGTTAAAACCCCCCAGAGATATATCATCAGCATTATCAGAGGCATTTGCGGGCACCTTTGACTGGCCTGACTCGACGGACCTCCTGTGTTGGATGGCAGACTGGACACGATTCGTCTTGGGCATTCGCAAGCGGTCCCCGTGAGGGCAGCGGCTGTCCCGACGCAGATTGACACGTCAGGGCTTGCAATCGATCCGAGTCCTCTATGTCAAGCCGACCATTTTCCTCGTGGAACAAAAGGTCAAATAACTCAAAGACTGAGCGCTTGCCGGCGTCAGGATCTTCTCCTGTAGTGAAACCAGTCGGCTGAGTTCAAGTATCGGGGGTCGAGGTGGATGAGGTCCTCGGCAAGAGGTAAAATCCTGGCGACATATTATGCCAGTGATAAATGTTAGACTAATGAAGAGTTAATGGGATACGCTGGCATGAAGTTTGATAAATATTTGTTTGTTCTGCCTGATGTTAAACTCACGTGATCTTCTCCGACGCAACCATTCACGCTCTCTATTTCGGATAACGCTGGCGTCCCGCATTCCTCGCCTCATTGACGTTCGATCAAATTATCAGTCTCCAAAAGTATGGTAGCCATCCCTCAGTCAGACATGAAGAGATGAACAGTGAAACCAGGGCCTCTGCAAGGGTGTCGCTTGCAGGGGGCTGATCACGAGCTGTGGCTGAGCGGGCAGCCTCTCGCTTCACTGGACTCGGCAGACACCTACCACTGCCACAAATTAATCACCACCAGCCACAAACTTCAAACCCTCGACAAGCCCTCCGGCCGGAATGGACGGCAATGCCCTCCTCCTTCTGGTCCCCAACAAGGAAGCGGAGGACATCAACAGCTCCTTCAAGGTCTGGTGGCCCAATGGCAAGGCGTCTGACTACGAATCAGAAGATTCTGGGTTCGATCCCCAGCTAGATCAATTTTTTGCCCTCCAGACGCGTGGATCCGCAAGAGTTTTATATCTTTTTGCCCTTCCAGTAAGATGCAGTAGTAGTCGGTAGGCCCATCTAGTGATCCTCCATCATAATCTACAGATAAACTTGGTCAGCCTCTGGCTTAATCCCTCACGTTATCAAGACCACAAGAGAGTCACGCGGAGAAAAGCGAAGAAAAATAAACGCTAGCTTTCTCTTCTATAGGAGGTCCTTTACCAGCCTGATTACGGGTCCCTCCGATTCAACCTGCTATAAACAGCCACCCTGACCCTGCACCTGTTCAACTGCCGCCCTTCTTGGCTTTCTTCTTCTTCTCTTCCTCTTGGCATTTCACACACTCTGCCTCGTGGACCTTGACGGTGCTGGTAACGCTGTGCTTGGTGCAGTCCCACCGCCCTGATCCGCATTTCGACTCTGTTGTTTGGAAGTTCACCATGCGGCCACACTTCTTGCAGAGGAACTGGTTCACGTAGATGGTGCACATTTTGATATCTTTGGCGTCTTGCGTGTCGAAATTTCTGTTTTCCTCGGTGTTAGGAGAGCATCTTATCATCAGGAGGGATATCGTGCTCGTTAAATACTTGCTCCAATGCCTGATTCAGTGCTTGCTCATTTGGTTTCCCTCATAATCTCAGTACGAATAACATCTTGACCTAGCCTCTGTTATTCACAATCCATCCATACATTCACGGCCTGGGATTTTTAGAAGCTTGGGGTCCCGGCGTCTGTAGATCATTCCTATTGTTGAACCGTGGTTAGCTCTCTAACGCCACGATCGTTTCACCCTCAACCATGACAGCCTTCCTTGTTCAAGGAGAGCGCGTGCGACTCCTCATCCTAGCCGTTGCATCTATCTCCTAGCTATCCGCAAGATTCAAGGATCTCGATACCACCATTCTTCCCCCATTTTCTGGCCACCCTTGCATTTCTTGCACTGGTCCGGACTGACTGTCAATTCCCGTATCACCTCTTCCTTTGTACAATTTCCCGCCCTCTGTTCTTCATGTCCTTCTCCCTTTTCCTTTGACTTGTTGGCCCCATTACACTCTTCAACCTGGATGCCATGGGAAACCATGAACTGGCATCTGGCGCAGAACCTTCTTGTAAAAGCGGTAGTACACATTCTCAGGCTCGTGATGATTGGGATGTTCGTGAGGCGCAATAGAAGACTTCGGAGCTAAGCCTTGGTTTTAAGTATGGCGTAGAAAAGCTTGAAGCCATCATTGCCCTTGGAGAGATTGATATACCTTCACCGCGATTTATTCAATGCAGGATCCAGCAGTGATGAATGTATTTGAATTATGATTTAAGGCCGTTAGACCTAGTAGTATTACTGCGTGCTGCTCCCTTATCCTTGCTGACGCCTTTCATGACCTTGTCATTGCTGGAGCACACCATATGGGCCACCCGCCATCTCGCCAGTCCACAAGCCAACCTATTGGTTGAGCTTCTCTGCAACACATCTTGGACACAAGTTCGAACCTACCCACAGGGTTTTTGCCAAATGTTCTGGACGGCACAGTTCAGGGTTGTTGACCTTGTGCTCGCACCTGAGGAATGTTTTGTCCTGGAGGGCTACGGCGCCGCACGTGTCGCAGTAGTAGATGAGATGAGTTGTAGTGCACATTTCGCTGTCGAGGAGGACTTCTCTCTTTTAATTGATTAGAAAGTATCAGAGCTTAGATGTTGGCGTGGGGGATGAGGTGTTTATTTGAGAGGTTCAGTTTAAAGGATGCGAGAGTTGCCAGCTTCTAGCATTGCGTTCTTATATACTCCTCGATGTCCGTTAATCATTGTCGCCGGTCGAGGGGACCTTTCTATTATTTTTCAATTGTAAAATGTGGTCGCGAAATAAGTGAATGAAACAGGTTGTGAAATAATGAGCCTTTAACTATGATAAGCAGCGAATGTAGACGATTCTGGCAGCTGATCAACGGCCCCTGAATGACTCTCCAACAGCAACATCAAGCGGAGGCGACAGCTGAATGAGATAAACGCTGGTTAGGTCGGCGACGAACAAAATTGTATTCGGGAAACCACCCATGTGAGCGTTCCCTCAGGGTGGAACTCATCGTCCCCTTGCTCAAGGAGGATGCCGCCTGGTTCTACGAGTATGGGGCAGGTCTTAGTCAATCGACCCAGCGGGATAAATATATCGTCAGTGTCACATCGCCGCAGGACATTTTTCCCCATGTTTCTGTCTGCATTCAAATTCGAGCCTTTCATGGCTCATCACAATCACATTACTCCTCAACTCATCAACTATGGCCGGCCTTCTCACAAAACTCGCCAAGTCTGTTGTTGTTACGGGCGGGGATCCACGCCAGGCAAGTGACTGCCACCGAGTTTCTGCGACTTGGATCGTCTATGGCAATTGTCGACGTGATACGGAGAACCTCAAGACAGTGAGCAGTGGACTATCCGTCCAAAAGAACCTCAAGACTGTCAACGCGGATATTACCAACAAGGCTGATGTCAGAGCAATCTTGAAAGAGTCCGTGTCAGCCTTTGGACAGGTGGATGCATTGTTGGATAGAGGACTGACTTGCTGGGTGGCTGTTTAATAGCTAGAGAATATAATCCAGGGAATTTAGGGTGCCGTACCAGTCGCAGGTTATCCGGATCTTCTTCCATCGCTGTCCAGCAGCATACCAATTCTTCCAAGTCGAAAGCAACTTCTAGGCGCGTTTTATTTGCCAGAAAGCCTGAAGAACCATATCTCCAGGGTAGTTCCAGCTCTGCCAAGCCAAATCACGTCATTTAGGTCTGTCTACCACGACTTACACCAGCACTCAGTCCTCCTAAGAAGCAATGGGCATCTTTTGTATCTGTTCGATCGCCTCCCGATTGATACGTCAATTCCAAAAGGGAGAATCTCCATGGCCTTTGGGCTCGCGGCGAAGCCGAAGTAATGTCCGAAGAGCAGGGAATGCAATTTCGTATTAAGCCTGGTCAGCCCCACCAGCATCAACCTTTTCTCGTATCGCCCCAGTCATAAATAACCGCACTGATCATCGAGCGTTCCGTTGCAGATCTACCGGCCGAGGGAACTATTTTTGTCCTGCTAAAAGGAGACGGGACGAACCTTTTAAAGTATTGCAGTTCCCGGCATCTGTTCCAAGCTCGACAGCGCGGGTCAACCTCTTCAATTGTCGCTTCATTTCGTCACGATGCAACTTCAACATTACCTGTGGACTGCGGCACTGGCCACTGGATTGTCCAACGCGGCAGTCCTCGACCTACCGATCATCACAGATAACAGCTATGTGAGCAGTTCCTACGGTCGCCATGTCAGCCAGCCACTAACATAACCAGAACTTGGTCAACCTCGATATCGGAACTCCCCCCAAGTCATATCGTCTCTGGTTCGACACAGGAAGCGCAACATCATGGGTCACCGACCACATTTGCGCAACAGACTGCCCTAACATCACACCGTAAGAAGCTCCCCAGAAGTACCAGTCCGGTGGTCTGACTCAGCCATCCAGGTACAAGCGAGTCGGATACAACGTGCAAGATTCATCCACAGGGAACGAGACCGGGCTGTGGGGAAGCATCGAATATTTTGGCGGTAGTACGTCCGGTCCAGTCGCGTCCGATGTGGTGCGGGTCGGCAAAGTTAGCTGGAAGCAGTCCTTCATCGCCGCCTGGCAAACGTCATGGTCCAACATCCCTGGCGATGGATTCCTCGGACTCGCATTCAACTCCATCATTACTGGCGGAGCTGATACCGTTATGAAGACGGTCATGCCGAAGCTGGATAAGCCACGATTCGGGATTTACTACGACAAAGCAGGCAAAAACGAGGGCCTCTTGACCCTTGGTGATTCGAAGGAGTCCAGATATGTCGACGGCAAGCTGACCAAGGTCCCCATTGTTGCGCAGAACGGGGTGTACGATGTATGGGCGTCTGTCTTCTACTCTGCCACCGGCACAACTACAAAGAATGGCAAGCAGGTCAAGGCAGAGACCAGTTTCAACCACGGAAGAGTTGTCTTCGACACCGGAGCAGGACGCATCTCGCTGGCAAAGGGTGCAATTGACGGAGTGTACGAGTCGATTGGGATGAACTGGACTGCCATCTTGAATGGCGAGTATATTCCACGATGCAGCGAGTTCAACTCGTCCTGGTCTGTGTCGTTCTCGTTTGGGGATGGTGGAGAAGGCAACCCGTCCGTGGTGACCTTGACGGGAGACCAGCTTGCGCTGCCGGGGTTTGCAAACCAGGAGGATGCTTGCTGGCCGCCGTTCGACGAGAGTGACTCGGAGGACTTCTCATTGATTGGCAAGGCTCTTATTAGCCAATTTTATACCGTATGGGACTTTGGCTCCAAGGTCGAGTCAAAGTACAAGCCGACACTTGGGTTTGGAAAGCTCAAGAAGGGCCTGTAGCAGGATATCCAGTATTGACGAAATAAGTTGACCAAAATTTGAAGGAAATATGTGATGCGTCAGCAGATGTTTGTCCTGTGTTCTTATTTGCAAAGTGGCTATTGGAATTGTACAGGAGATCTTGACAGAATGTGGCTTATTATTATTGGAGGCGACTTGAGCATTCAGATTCGATTCCATTACAGATCTGAGCTACGCTGCTAGGACCAGGCAAGCTTGGACGGATCAACTCAGTGATATCCCATCCCAGCTCTTACCAATTATTAAACCACCGGACAGCCTGCCAGAACGCTTCTTCCTTGCCAAACTTCTGTTCCGGGTCAGAAACGTTGCCACGAACGCCAAACCCGTGGGTTGTTCCCGAGTACAAGTTGACTTGGAACGCCTGCGGCGTCTCGCCAAGCAGAGCCTCGACCTCCAAGCGGCGTGTTGCATTCAGCAGGTTATCAGTCTCTACAATCATTTATTAGCATCGTCTCGATCTTGTCAAGCCCCAACATGAATGACTTACCGGCAGCAGCAATGCTAGCGGGACCGGTGATGGCGAGAATCTCGCTATCCTGGAGCAGACTAGGATGAGCGGCGAATCCCACGTCTGCTCCCCTACCCTCTGCCAGGAAGCGGAAAGCGTATCTTCCACCAAAGCAGTAGCCAGTGACGGCGATCTTCTTGATGCGGAGCTCGTTGTGGACGTAGTCAATTGCCTTCTCGATAATGGGATCCGTGTTCTCTGGCGTATGCCTGCTCAGGTAGTCGGTACCATTAAATTCGATATCGTGTGGCGCAGGGTCGCCGAAGAGGATGTCGGGCGTGATGGTGACAAAGCCTGCTCGGGCAAAGCTATCGGCGAGTCTATGTGGCTTAGCTTCGGGGTCAGCCAATCGAGGACAGGACTAGATCATACAGTTTGTTCTCCAGCAGCGGGAGGCCAAAGACATCGGTCAGGTACAAAACAGCGACGTCGTCCCTGTAAGGCCGCTTGGGTTTGGTGATGTACAAGGTGACTGTCGGCGTTAGTGGGCTATCAAATCGGGTGGGGATCTCGTCGGCATACTATCGTCATATTCGATTTCCTTGCCAATTGGCTTGCCCTCGTGCTTGATAATGCCGCCGTATGCGGCCGCAACGGTCAACAGGCTGCAGAAGCCAACAAGCGAACGGGTGAAGTGCATCGTGACTTGCGGTGGGAGCGTTGAAGGGATGTGGAGAATGGACGATCAGACAAGTCGGCAATCTTTAAGTCAAAAGTGCCTTGTCATCCCGCTGACGGATTTCTAATCGTTCCACGCGTTGGACTGGGGATAACGGACTTTAGCCTGTTTATCACCACGGAATCTCCACCTTGCTGTAACGGTAATGCTTGACATTGTGTTGTATAGAGTATAGAGCAGACGGCCTCTGCTGCCGATTTCGGCAAGATCCTGACCCTTGGTGATGATGTCACACCAACGGTTGTTGGCGTGAATGGCGATCCATTTCTGCATCGAGGACTTTGCCGAGATGGGGCATGAAGATGGCCGAAGCGGGGGACTGTGCTGGCTGCATTGATTGGCCATGGTTTGGGATGGCAATATCCTTAAGACAAGGCCCCTGGCTAAACTTGCCGGCCAGATTGATCCTCAGATGAGGGATATTAAGGGTGCTCCCGGCGAGACGGGCTTCCGGCCGTGCCGGAACGATCTCGAGACGGGCGACTCTTGGTCTAAGCATTAACCTTGAAACTGGAAAGCTGAAGGATGCAACCCGCAATCGCAGCTATTTAGCCAAGCCTTGGGAAAATACAATTGTCCCTCGCAAGAATTTGTCGGGGGCTGTCGCGTCCATCTCGGTTTCGGTCCATACGCGATCCCAGACCAAGAGGTCGATTGGTTGCAATTGAAGCAGTGGAATCCCTTGAAACTGGAGCATTCGAGGCATAAAATTTCCAACCATAGATTGACGGCCCTCCAGGTCATTTGCAACGATGAGTGCCGCGGATGGGGCCTTCGGCTGACGTTCAGCCCAGAGTGTCGGGCAGAGGCCCCAGCGCTGAAGTCTGAGACTGGCACTTTAGGGCGGATGAAGCACTCCGAAACGCGGCCAATCAACTTCACACGAAAAATGCTGCATCCTTCTCTTTCAGATGACAAGCGACGACTGGTATCAAGAGTGATTAAGACATCGCTGACGTTGACTTTTGATCTTGAATGGAGTTGCTCCATCATTATTCCTCATTCTCGCTCAAAACGATGGCTTGCGATTCATCGCTATAAAGGATACGAGCTCTCATGTCGTCATTAGTAGGAATTAGTGCATGACATCTTTCGTCTTGATCAGGTCACGGTGATATCTGATAAACCATTAAGGCAATTTCCGTGGTTTACAGCTTGGTAAAGATCGCGCGCTCTCGTGAAAAACCAGGAAGTTGCCGGTCTCTGGGATCTCAAACATCTGCCACATGTTGCTGCAGAATATGGATTGACAGGACAGCAACATCAGGTTCCCGCATCTGAATGCCTTCCTCGTACCGGGTTCCCCAGAGCTCGTCACGGAAGAAAAATTAGGTAGGTGCCTCGACTTGAGTAGATACCAGACTCTCTGGGTCCTATCTTGCTTTGAAAGCCTGTACGTATACTCGGCGTGGAATTGCAAGGGGCCGCTGAGCGTCGACTAGGACGGGTACGGGAGGCTGCTCGGGTCCAGAGACATGCCAACCCAGTGCAAATTCTCTCTTGTCTTTCTATGTCTAATTTTCCAGCTTCTTGACTCTATACTATTCGTGATGCGGCAAGCTATAGGTTACTCGACTTAGGCTTGAAGTGCATTGTTACCAAGTTTAGGTCTGATCTTCCAAGGTTAAGTTCCGAGACCAATGAGGTTACTTACTGAATTGAGGCTGATGCAACCTGCGAACACTTGGCTTTAAGATTGGTCAGAGGGGCAAAGTTGTCGGAGTTACGGCCAACCGGTTTGGAATATCATGCTGGTTAAGATAGAGTAAATTCTTGGGCAAGGAGTCAATACATCGAGGCTATAGCACAGGTCTAGCGCAATTACCGCCCGATGAGTTGCGCCATGTACTTAAAGTGCCTCGAATGACGGGTCTTCAACACCAAAATCGGCATTTAATTGCTCCATAGAAGCGATATCCAAGGGGTGGCGGAGCATGATGTAAGAAGGGTAGTATGAGCGTGGTTTCAAGAGTCCAACATCCAACCGGGAAGATAGACATTCGATCACTGGGACGCGGTGAACGCATAAAGGCGGCTCATCAACCTTCAGCCACTCAGAGGAACCCAGACTTAGATCCTGAAGCAAAGGGCAGAGCATCATGTCAGGAGAGCTGTCCTCAAACAGTGGTTGCACAGCTTTCACTCTGGCATAGCTTGGGGCTGTATCTCCAGCGGCACCGATCTCTCATCACCATTGTAGACGCAGTCCCTTATATTGATCATCGGTGGCATTGAAAAAGTAGAGACCGCATGTAGCCAAACCGAGAATTTAGTAACATGAAAGTCCATTTGCTACAAGTTGACATGGAGTTCCGGTACTGCAGGAGAGGACTGTCCTGCCAGTCGAGGAGGACGTCTCCGTTTCATCTGCCAACGAGACGGCACAGCTTCAGAACGTGGTTCCTCAGCCCATGCTGTCGGACGAATATCACCCCGACTGGCGAAACTCAAGTGTAACTACCGACACCATCCAGATCATACGATGCTTAATGAGGAGGGCATATCGGACAACCGGGACTACAACGCGCCTGTTTAAGCATGTCGAGACATTTACCCGCTGGTGAACCTCCCAGGCTTCATTCTCTAGCTGTTGTCCTTCCGGACAGCCGGCTCATTGCCGTCGTCTCGAGAAAGGTTTGATCTTGTACACGAGATGAAATTGAGGAATCTGTATGGACATCAGGTCCCCACGCTTCAGCATGTCGTATTGATTATCAAACACCCCACGCGCCAAATCAAGACGATCTTGTCTCTGCAAACGATGAGGCCACCAAGGTCGGGGCTAATACCTTCAAGAGCCATCGAAGCTGGGAAGAATCACGCCATCTCGCAACTGAGTCTGCTCGTTTGGGTTGTGACAATTCCAAACGGACAACTGCCCTGCAGCACGCCATGGAACTTTAGTGTTGACAGAGCTCTCGGCTGTTGCATTAGAGGGCCATTCGGTGGACCGCGTCGTGGGGAGATGCAGGTCTATCTACGCATCTTCCTATTCTGAAAAGAACACTTTGACAAGTTTGGAAGGAGAAATAACTGACACTGGCTGTTGCGCTGCCGGCAGAACCTGGCGCCCCAATCAGCTTCAGTGCACTTTTGTTTAAACCTCTCGGTGCTGATGGACCCATACAGAGGATGGTGATATTGTAAGGTTCCGATTGCGAAGTCGTGTTTGCGAAAGTTCCAGGTGCATTTCCCTTTTCAGAAGGAGGTCTGGAGAATGTAACATCAGATCGACTAGAAGACTCTCGAAACCCGCCTAAGGTAGCAGTGCCGGACGAGACTGCATTGGACAGGAACCTTGACTCGAGTTAAAGAGCCTGGTGATGTGATCACGTTTGTCTGGGGAGGAGGTGAAGTACGAGTCGCGTAGCTCTGGCAGTACCACACATTTGGGTGGTCAATAACATTGTAAAGTACCTCTTGATTGATTACGGCGCAAAGCATCTGGCCAGTGCTTGATCCTGAGCGATTTTTACCGATGGACCCCAGATTTCAACTCGAGTACCGACTTGCCTCATTAGGCACTTCGACCTTTGCCCAGGCTCAATGCCGATCACTTGCAGGGGTCGCTGATAACCGTAATACCTTATCTGAACATCTGACCTGTGAGGGTTCGGAGAAATACCAGAAGGGTAGGTGAGAACTAGTCTGGTGTAGAAACAAAGGAGAATTATTGTCTATATAAGAGGAAGAAGAATCTCATCATTCACCATCGTCTTGTTCATCCCAAGCACCTCTTCTCCCACTCTCAACTTGTCAACAATCTCCAGCTCACCACCAACAATGGCTCTTAAATTCGCATTCATGGCCGCCCTGGCGATGCCCTCGTTGACCTCGGCAGCTGCACTGCCGCAGACCACTGATGACTCTGATCTCAATGCCATCGTTGGCGGTGAACAAGCTGTGCCCGGCGACTTCCCCTTCATTGTCAGTCTGTCCAGGACCGGCGGCAGCCACTTCTGCGGCGGCACCTTGTTGAACGCCAACACTGTCTTGACTGCTGCCCACTGCTCCACGGGCCAGACTGCCTCCAGGGTTCAGGTCCGCGCTGGCAGCCTGGTAAGTTCTTCTCCGCTGTTGAGGCCACGTCCTTGAGAACGGCTGGACTGATTCCTATGTAGAAGCGCAACACTGGCGGCACACTCGTCGGTGTCTCCCAGATCACCATCCATCCCAGCTACTCCTCTAGCACCATCAACAACGATGTCGCCATCTGGCGCCTTTCGACGCCCATCTCGACCAGCTCGAGCATTTCTTATGCTCGGCTGCCCGCTCAGGGCTCTGACCCTGTTGCCGGCTCTTTGGCCACTGTTGCAGGCTGGTACGTGCCATCTGCGTTCTTGACACTCATTTAGACATCGCTGACTTGCAACCCAGGGGTACTACCTCGGAGGGTGGAACTAGCTCGCCCGTTGACTTGCGAAAGGTCACTGTCCCTATTGTCTCGCGTGCGACCTGCCGGGCTCAGTATGGCACCTCTCGCATCACCAACAACATGTTCTGTGCTGGCCTCGAGGAGGGTGGCAAGGACTCGTGCCAGGGAGACAGCGGCGGCCCCATCATCGACGATGCCAGTGGAACCCTGATCGGTGTTGTCTCTTGGGGCGAGGGATGTGCCCAGCCCGACTTCTCTGGCGTCTACGCTCGGGTCGGCAGCCTTCTGCCCTTCATCAGCAGCAACCTGTAGACTTCCTGATTGTAGGGAGTTCCATATTGGTGCTTTTTTCTTCGTTTGGGTGAAAAGACTTTGAGGGGAGGATGATGTGGTCATGCTAGATTAGTTCAATCTGGGCAAATCTAGAATCCATAGGGCTGTCGAGAGTGGAGGGCATTTTGTTGATCATCTAGTTCGAGTTATGTCAAAGAAGTGTGCTTTTCGATGATCTATTTCTTTCTACTTCCAAATGTGTTGCTTGGTTGTGACCATACCCCGACTAACCGATTAAAGCCAGTACGGATCGGGCCAAACCTCCTCGAGATGGTCCAAATCGAGCACCTTTATCCATGCATCTCTGAATTTACGACTAAGAGTGTTTGACGCTATAGCTCCTGGCAGGTTGTATTTCCCCGAGCGTCCCGGTTGACCCATGACAAGGTGTGTCTTGTTCGGTTTCCACTCCCCCACCTGAGGATCAATCAAACTTCAAGGTGCACTCTAATGAACCAGGCCAGGTCAAAGAAGAATTGAGTTAATCGAAAATGGTGGTGCATCATTACAAAATCCCGAATCCCTCAGCTGCACTGCTCACTCACCCTCAACGGTTTCCTGAACAATCGCACCATCGAGGCCCTTCAGCTTGTCGATGCCGGCCACAGTGAGGGGCCTTTTGAGGAACGCATTAGTCCTGGCAGACTCGACACAGACCTGGGAAGTACTTACGGAGGATGGGAAGTAGGAGGCAGGGCCCGGTCGCTGGCCCAGCGCGTGGCTCCAGTGTCCTCCTTGACAATCCTTCATTGTTCATAATTCAGAATCATTCTTTCTTTTTAAGTAGTTTTACTTACTCCACGGCTTTCTGGTTGAACTCCTCCCACTCTTCAACTCCCTTGAAGGTGTAGGTAATTTTCTTGAATTATTTGTCAGAGCTAGAGGAGATGCACAGATCAAATTCTTTTACCACACCTTTCGATCTGCCATGATGGAGGGAGATGAGCTATCGCAATAATCCGGGTCGAGAATAGCGTGAGCAAAGAGTATGCAAAACAGCAGGGAAGGCATGCATGCAAGTTGACAGCTTGTGATCGAACGAGTCAAAGCCACGGGGATGGACTGGAACTTTTTGCAGGGCGATCATCCGGGTTATATACCATTCCATCACAAGACCTGTACAAATCAGGAAGGTGTCATGACGTAAATTCGCAGCCCAGTCCCCAGCAGCCTATCATAGCAAAGATAAGATTTAGCACCCGATGGCAAGATAATGATTGAAGTTGGATGAATAGCTCTGTTATCAGCCTCATGTGGTAGCCTGGCAGCCTGTTGAACCCTATGAGAGAGGCTTGTGGCAGACGCTCGAAACTGACCAACTTCACCAGAATTTTCCTTTCCAGCTCTATTTCATACTGCAGGCATATGGACAGGACCAACGATCCGATGTAGTTTATTGCACGATGCTCTACAAGGAGGTAGGTCACCAACTCCGTGAGCCTGAGTGAACCGCAGCCGTGAGAACTGCCGTCATCATAGCGACGTCGACCCGGCTTCAACCCTGGCGCGCCCAACCTTGCAAGCGTCTTGCCCTACATCCCGGAGGGCTCACCAATGCCGTCGGCTTCACTCGCCACTTGATCAGCAATCAGTCGAGCCAAATCACAATCACGGAAATATCCCAAACACTCAATTCCCCGACGAACCCAGAAACACGACGAGGACATAAAATTAGTCAAGAAAGCGACCAGCACAACTGGCCATCCTTCCATCAAAACAAGTTCATTATACATAGGCTGAGACAAAACTAATGGGTAGGAAGATGAAAATGCTCAAAACAAACCGGAGGATGAGCTCATCAAAAGCCAAAGGGGATAATCTAATCAACATCAGGACAACTTAGGGAATGGGTATCCAAATAAATCCAAACTCGCCGCTCAGACCTAACAGCCGCATCCACATCCCACGCAGTTGCCTATCGAACACCTTGCGCCTCGCTCCGTGTTGAAGAAGCAATCCTCGTCCTTCTCGCACTTTGACCACCTTCCACGCCCGTAGTTGAACGCCTCCCAGCACCACTCCCCCTTGTCCACCTTGCCGCAGTTCATCCAGCAGTATCCGGTTTCTGTGTCGCAACCCCACTTCTCCCTGCTTCCAGGAGGCTCGCATTTCCGCTCTTGCAAAGTGTTGTCTTTCTTGTTCAGGCTGACCAGGCCGGCCAGGGTGGCTGGATGCTCCTTGCACTTTCGGAGGTCGTTGCGGTCGACATAGTCTGGGAGGTCTTCTTGGCTCCAGTCCATGACGCCGAGGTCTCCGCATTCCGCGGCGGCATTGTTTGCGGGCATGGAGAGGACGCAGAGAGCGTGGTAGGCCATGAGGCAGAGAGTGGTGAGCTTCATTTTGGGGAGATGAGGGATGTATCGGTAGAGTCAAGGGTTTGATGGTTTCTTGAGTTCATAAGTTGGTGTCCAAGCAGGTCCTCCCACTGATTTATGGTCTTTAAATACATGAAATCCGGATGCCTCTTGCACCACGTCAGTCGTCATTTGATGTCAATATTCCCCAGGTTATTGACGGGCCAGGCCGTCATCCAAAAATAACCGATCCTTCCAGAGTTTCCAGTGGCCAGATGCCAGCGGTATCCCTGCACGTTTCTACACGTGTACATAGACTTTAGACGGCTACTATCTAAAGACGCCACCCGGGCAAATTCATGCGAGCCGATCCTACTGACTCAATAGGTCAACGCCTGTGCAAGTCTGCCCCACCATTCAGCTTCAGCCTTTTGGCCCCCTCAACTACGCCAAGCAGCTTTAAATAGAGGCTCGGGGTGTTCCATGTATTTCCGGTGATTAATATCGTGGACCGACAAGCCGGAATTCTTGAGATCTAGTGGCCAGGCCTCGTGCATCCTGCACTGTGCCAAGAGGTTTGGCCTGCATGATTCGCCTGAAACTCATGGATGCAGTCTGCATGTTGGGAGAGACACAACTCCAGGCGCCAGCAGTTCTTTTGATATTCGACGCGTGCTGGGTATATTTGCGTTGGACATTCGAGTTGAATGTTTGCACTTACACCCCTGCTCTTTACGCATAGACGCAAGATCAAGGCCGGCCTCCGAATGCCCTTATCTTGCAAGCTTCCAAATTACTCGACTTCGTAGTGATCAAGCGTCACATCCTAGAATGCAGGTACACAATCGACCAACTGCCCAGTCACTGCATCTCTGCCAATAAGTTTGCACTTCTGCGAACCGATGTTCTCATCAAACGTCGCAGGGAGAAGATTAACTTCCGCCAGGCGAAACATGCTGACCGGAATATTCCCCGTCATATTACCATTTATTGAACCAACCTGTTCATTGCATATTAATTGGGGGCTAAGAAGCCCCGGTGCACTTAAAAAAAGGCATCCACAACTGAACAACTCATCGGTGGCTTGGTGCCGGTTCCAGCATCATCCCTGCGTGGTTGTCCACGTAACCAACCAAAGCCCAAAATGAGCAGACCAGCACCACCAAAGCCTCATCGTATGACTAGGATTGCTTTTTCCTTCTCAGGTACGGAGTAGTATTTGCAGTAACAAGGTCCATCCACCAGCCTTATAAATATACGGCCAACCTCGGGCAGAGAATGGATTGGACCAACAGCATTAATTCAACCTCAATGATCCTTGTCTTGAAACAACTCTGATTTGTCACTGTGCCACCAACAAACAATCGTTGCTTTGTCAATTACACGTGTTTCTCGGGGCAATCGACTGTTGACTCCCGGCCGTCTTGTGTGACGTCGCCATCATGATATCATCAGCCGAGGCTAGGTGTGCGTCTCCTATGGGCTATGTTGGTAGCGATTGTACGCATGATCAATCGGTCCGGAGCGCCAGGCTCTCTCGCGGGAGGAAAGATATTGATCCCCACCTTTAATGACTGAGAGATTGTGCAGCGATTCTCGACCAGAGATTCTTTCAAACCGTAGCCCGATGAAGAGGGCGAGCCTGCACGGACAGCCAGGACTGCGAAGTTGGGACATGCGGCTAGATAGAGAACCCTCGTTGGGGATGGGCAGTCATGCTCACTGGCGTTGATAGGTTGTCTGTGGTTCATCTAACCAGCAGCAGCAATCATGCAATCAATTAGGCCCGATGACCATGGCTTTCTGTTTCATGTTCACGATGCAACCCTAGGCTGAGATGATGGTATTAAGAAATAAGGGGTTGGTACCGCAAGATTGTTGGGAAACTCAAAAGATGGACGGGAAGGGCCGACTCGAACAAAGCCACACAATAAGCCAACCAGGAATCCCGAAAAGCCGCAAGGCTGTGATGTTTGTTTTAGAAGGAGAATATCGACGTGTAGCATCGCCGCTTTGATGGATGGTACCTCAGCCAAGGCTCATGTGTGGCTAAGGCAGTCCTCGTCTCCAGCTCCGCCCCTGCGCTCGTCCTTGCACGGCAGCCCTCGCAGTGCATGCTACTTCCAAGCTGGGGAGTTTTATCATAATCCAGGCTTCCTAATGGACCTCTCTGCTTACTGGGGGACGGGGAATGTGCTCTCAGCCACCGAGCCCGATGAGGTGTCAATGACGACCTGAACGCCTGGAACCACCTTCTGTTGGTTGTAGGACCACATTTGGGCACCTAGGGAGTCCCTTTTTAGCAGCCATACACCGGAAATGTCAGGTAAACTCACTGTTGGGGCCCTGCGCTCCGATGGTGCACTTGCCGCCCTTGTCCAGCGCCTCGAAGTACTTGTAGGTGACGACGTTAGGCCGCGCTTCCTCCAGCAACATGTTGAAGTGGTAATACTGGTCCTTGTCTCCGTAGCGAGAGACATACCACTCAATGCAGAGGGTGCGCGAGGGGGCTTGGCCGGCAATCTCATAGTAGATACCCTGGGGGGTGTCCTTGTAAATGTAGAGGTCGCACCAGAAGGGGAACAGGGTATACTCGGGGAGGGATGAGTTTCGAGCGGGCAGGCTCTGGTAGCTGTAGCTGCGATCACCTACGTCGAGGCTGAAGAGTCCATTGATGGACACAAAAACATTAGTCGAAGAGTGGCCGTAGATAGTGATGGGGAATGAGGACACGATCGGGTAGAAAATGTCGTCAAAGTTGTCCGAAGCGCCGCCCAGGCTGCCGACAATCGGGATGGGGTTAGAGAGAGTCTGAAACGCCATCAGCACTCGATGCACTGTCCTCAATTTGCACTCGGATACTCACCACCGTGTTTGGCAGCTTGGGCTTGTTGGCCTCCTCAAGCTGAAGCTTGACTCTCTCGAGCTCTGCCTCCGTCGCGCGCTTGGCCTCCTCCTCGGCCGCCAGCCTCCTCTGGTTCTCGGCGTCATGAGCGTTGGCCGCCTCAATCTTGGCCTGTAGGTCCCTGACAGACTCGTCAGAGAGCCGCTTGGCCTCGTTGGCCGCCTCTAGGCGCTGGTGATCCTCGAGATCATGTGCGCTCAGCTGGTTAATCTTGTCCTGCAGCGCCGTCTGGGTCTCCTCAGCAGATTTCTGAAGATCCTCGAGCAGCCTGAGTTTCTGGTCTCGCTCCTCTGTGGCAGCTGACAGGTTGGCCTCGAGGGTGTGGATGACGCTGTCCTTCTGTGCAATCTTCTCGTTGGCCTCTGCAAGGTTGCTGGTCGCCTCGCCGAGAGCCTGGGTGGCGGCCGCTACCTCCTGCTCCTTGGCCGACAGTTGAGCGGTGGCGGCATCAAGGCTTGTGGTGAGCTCAGTGTTTGTCCGGTTGGCAGCAGCAAGCTGATCAGTCAGAGCCCTGATCTCTGCCTCCTTGGCCTCGCAATTCTGCTTGCAAGCGCTCAACGTCTCCTTGGCCGCGTCGAGCTCATGCTGGGCCGAACTGAGCTCCAGGCTCTTGCTGTCCAGCTCAGCTTGAAGGGCCGCCTTTTCCTGGAGAGCCCGCTCAAGAGCATCGTGGGCAGCGTCGATTGACTCGTGGTCCTGCCTGTCGTGTTCAGCCTCCTGAAGCCATCTTTCGTGTTCTTCGAGGATTGTCTTGTCGAGCGTCTCCTTGAGGTGCTCCCCGGCTGTCTTTGATTGCCGGAGAGCCTTTTCGGTGCTGCGAAGCTTGCGGGCCAGGTCCTTCTCGACCTTGAGTGCAGCGGCACGGCCCTTGGCCAGCCGCGCCTCGAGCTCTTGCTTTGCCTTCTCCTGACCAGCAACGGTCGTCTCGAGTTGTTCGACCTTGTGAGCCTGAGCATGCAACTGCTGACGAAGCAGCGTCATCTCGATGGCATCATTTCCGATGGTATCAATCGCGGCGTGCAGTCTCTTCCGCAGAAGCTCATAGTCCTGGATGATGGTCAGCGAGCATGTTCTCAGCAGACGCAAATGAAGGGCCTGAAGTCACTTGCCTCGGTGAGGTGGCCGGCACGGTCAATGAAGGCCGCTGCCCAAGCCAAGTTCTCAGCGATGTTGTTCGAAAATGGCAACGGCTGTGTGAGGCGCTTCAGAGCAGGCTCCTCAGTAGGACGTGTGCACTCAAAGGTGACATTCTCAACCAGTGACGCAGCTGGGAGGACGGCGGCCCTGGTGCAGGTAAGTAGGGAATCTACGTAGAGGCAAGTTGGTGAAACATACTGAGGCCCGGTATTGAGCTTGCTGTGATGGACCATGTTGAAAACGATGCTTGAACCGCGCTGGACTTGTTGGGGTAAATCTAGGTTTTTGTTGCTTGGGAGTCTTGTTTGTCTGTCTTGGAATCTCATCTGAGAAAGTTCTACGCCGGGAAACGTCTCATACTTATAGTAAATACCTCAAGAAAGCAAGTGAAGCTACCGTTATAAATCAGGTTCGCATCTTGGCCAACAAACATGGTCATTCTCCCATGGCTCAACCTACTACGCATCTCGTAACAGCAAATGATTTGCTCGATCACAGTGTGATTGTTCTATGTGGCTGTCGTCAAGCCGGGATTCTTACATAGGCCATGTAACGGAAAATGCCATGGTGCCCCGATGGGGATGTTCAGCTATGTAACGGCATTGCCGGAATGCCATCATGTTGTGCTCAAAGGTCTGCGATAGGGTCTTGTTCGCCTATACTAGCCGCCGTTGGACTGTTTCAAGTTAGCGGGGGCGGTCGGGATGCAAGCTGGTGCTGCAAAGGGATCAATAAACCCTTTTTCTGCAGCGCTCAGCTGACTGCAGGGACTCAGCTGTCTGCACCGCGACGATCTTCTCCATCAAATGACCCCATTTGGCTTATCAGCGCACCGAACCTTGAGCATGGCGCGGAATTATTGATTCGGTGAGTTCGACAACCTTGTCTGCGGTGAGTTGAGGCCCCCGATGGATAGAAAACACGAGAGTCGAGGTCCAGCTGAATCTGTACTATGTTTCTGTCACCACCCCTTGGCGCAGCCGTTGGGTAGCGTGCGCCCCGCCAATTGCTTGTCTGGGGTCTACCGAAGAGCGGGCCGCCGTTAATGGGCGCAGCCTCACCGGTTGGCCCGGCGTTTGCTTTTGTGTATCCAGTCGGGATGCTCAGTCTGGATTCAATAGTTCGCTCAGCTACGCGTCCCTAACTGGATCCAGGTTAACCTCTTTAAGCCAGAGGCACTTGAAAGGGGTCAGAGGGTAGCATTTGTGAGCTTGTCCATAGACATCTTAGTGGAGATGGGATATTTAATCTAAGGGACTGGAGCTGGAGGCTCGACAGTTTTTGCTGCTAGGCATCGTGTTTTATTATTCAACCCGGCCGCTGGGAGCACCTGGCATTTGCTCAGACTTTGCCACCAGATTTCAGTTGCATTTGGACTCCGTGGCCAGAGGCCGTAGTCGACCAGGCTGCCCGCGCAAAGGTATTTTGGTCAACTTACATTCTGGGCAGCCAAGTCATTTTGGGTCTGGCATCAACCACCTTCCGGTACTAATCGTCCAGCTAGACTTGTATCAAGTTATTTAGGACGTCCGTTTCGTCTTGACGGCCTAGATATCACGCGAAGGTATGGCGTTGCGGCATAGACGAGTAGGATGAGTGCAGCCTCTCCCCGTCTCCCCTTTCTCGCTGTCATAATTAGGCATCATCTGTTCTTTGAAGTCCAATCCTGCTCTAAGTTGCTATGGCTCTTGTTAATGAGCCCAGCCCGAGTTCTACGTGAAACAATACAGAAAAGAATGGCTGCTTCAATGAATTTCATACTTCCCAGGCAACGCAAATATTAGAGGACTCAGAGACACTCTTGGATTGAGCGGAACCCAGTTCAACACGGCCCTTTACATCTTTTCCATCCCTTGCGTTCTGCTCGGTCAGTATACACTCCGTTTCCCGAGCTTGCGCCTATTTTCTGGGATGTGTCTAACGTTCGCGATGCAGACGAAACATGACCCCTCAGCCGATACCTAGAATTTTCCCTTCCATTCTTGGAACCGGGGATTTTCCGCTTTAGCCTGATCCGAGGGCGAGCCATCCCGAGCCGACGGCGGTTCCCCCCGAGCAGCTCCACCGTCAAAATAACCTCCGTCCCGGGAGTCCACATTGACACCAAGATAGATAAACGGCCCCCAATCCAGCGCATTCTTCCCCTCTAGCGCCGCTGCCTCCTTATAGCCTACCATAGAATCGTGCAGCGCCTCTACACCCTCATAGCTATGGATGAGGACACCCGTTACTTTCGATGCCAGCCTCTCATATAGCCTCTTTAACAACCCCTTCCGCAGCAGCGTCGTTTACACCTCACATGGTCCCGACCAGGTTCTGAAATCTCAACGTCTGAAAAGAGTTGGCAAGGTGGGATTGCTTCGTCTGCTAGCTTACCGTCCGGCTGCTCAGCCATCGAGCATGCCAAGAGGTAGGCCACTACTCCCCTTTTCAAGTATGTCCTTTCGAGATCGGCAATGGCCAACATCACTGCCTTCCCATCCTAAACGAGGAGTAAACCGCTCTGGAAAGGGTTATAGTCAATAGAGGGCCCATGACAGGCCAAGTAAACAAACGAGCGGCCTGGCAAATTCCCCAGGACAGTCTCGGGGTCTGGTTGAGGTAGGTGCTTCATAGTGTCGCCAAAGATATTCTTGACTGCGCGCTCCTGGTGTTCTCGGCCGACCCATCAGTGTGGCGTCCCGCGGCGTGAAAAGGGGCTCGCCTGGCTAAGCCGCTCGTGATCCACCAAACCCGCCGCGAAGGTGTCAACTCCGTCACGTCGAGGATGGGGCGCACTGCGACATCCCACAACCAGATTAATGCCCCCGATGCAAGTCCTTGCTTTTTCGTCCTCTGTCGTGGAACGGAATTTCGCGGAGACTCGTTGCCAAGCGTCTGGAATATTGCAATCTTCTCCTCGAGATCCTCGTATGTCATAGTCTTTGGCCTTACCAACCGGATGTCCGTGCACCTTGGCCACGACAATGGCATCGCAGCGGACTTTGGTTACGTTTACTGCGATTAAAGGGCCGCCCTTCGCAATATCTTTGACCTGGTCTTCTGTCGGGGGTAGCTGGAAGAACCCGTAGGCGAAGTGCTCCTTTGACTGTATGGAGTCATCGTCTTCTTTCGTCCGAAGGTACTTGCTAGCGAACATCTGAGACAAATTCTAATACCGCTCTCTCCGAGCCGGATTCGTTTCTGGTGTTGTTTCGGCAGCACGCGTCCAAATGATAACGCTTCGTTTAGTTTCCGAAGACATTCGTCGAGATTTCCTTCCGCTTTCAGGATCTGGTGTTGAACTTCCAGCAGATGGGTGATGTTGGTCAGAATCCTCGGGTATTCTGGATGATCTGGCCTTCCGAGTCTCCGGGCATTTTGCAGGTGCTCAATTCCAATTTGACCGCAAGAAATGTCTCCAGTCATTTTCATCCGGGTTCCATACCAAGCCCTGGTCATAATGAGGATATGAGACTCACGGATTCCGGCTAGGACTCCATGCTGACTTTCGTCTGTCCCGGGAAGCTGTTTTAGCAAGTCAAGAGTACCGAGTACCTGGTCTCGAGCCATGTTCAAGGCGCCCATGGCTTCTGCCGGCTTGGTTTCTCGATACCTTTGGCATTTTCGCTTCCAGAATCGCGCCGTGGCTGAAACGTAAGATGGCTGCGGTTTGTCAGCTATAAGAACTTGCAAACGAGTATGGTGCGGACGGCGGCAAGTCGTACGGAGCCATGACGTACCACCCTGTTAAGGCTACCTATCAAACACCTGTGGGGCTCGAAAGACCCAGTGATTTATGAGCAGTTGCAGAGCCTCTTGGATACTTACCGGGGGCCCAAGTTATCTCAGTAGCCTTTGCTGCTCCGAGGAGACCGGACCCGCATTATCTGCGGCGAGGGCAACGTGGCTACCTCTTTACGCATCCTCCAGGGCAGCATTACGTCCGCTCATAGCCTTATTCTTAATAAGGGCATGGCCCATGGTGTCGGTCTCGATGACCCGGTTCTTTC
Organism: Fusarium nematophilum; assembly: GCA_033030565.1. Lineage (NCBI taxonomy): Eukaryota > Fungi > Ascomycota > Sordariomycetes > Hypocreales > Nectriaceae > Fusarium > Fusarium nematophilum. The sequence goes on from JAVIXY010000251.1 coordinate 28,791, forward strand.
ATCCCCCAGTTCAAAGCTCGTTTGGTCTCTCGACTGGCCCTGTGGCAGAAGCATGCGGAAACGATTGCGGCAATCCTAGCGAATCGAGAAGGTCAGCTGTCAACCACAGCAGCCCAGGAAGTTGGCCGAGGACGGACTCTTGCCGACCATGTGCACATGTCAAGCGCACTACCCTATAGTGCTGCGAGTCGCCCTGGAAATAAAAGCAGGCAATCTGGCATCTAGATTGGTGCAGTGGACACGGCATGGAGGCCGCGGCCAATGGCGGGCCATCAACGGTGCTACATTGAGTTACCACACCGAAACGTCTGGATGCGGGCACGGCCACTACAACGGTGGGTGGTGTCAAATGACTCGCAGACTGATAATAATTTCTGGTTGAATTTCAGGGCGGCAGGTTGTCTCAGCTTCACTTTCGGTACGTCGTGGCTGGAGCCCGAGTGCAGATTATTTTCGTGCCAGCAAGGTAACATGCGAGTGTCTCAGATCATCCGTCTCCGTTGGGTTCGACGAGATCAGCATCAAGACGATAGGTTCATTTCTCGTCGTGTTGATTATGTGTAGTGCCGCCAACATGGTGGAAATGTTGGCCGAGCTCCCCCACTCGGATGTGACTTACGACTACCTGTTCTGCTTGCTGTTCCCTTAAAGGCGGGCTACTTTCAACGATAAAAAAAGAACACGGGTTTTCCCCCTTATTTCTGACGTAAATACCAGACGTCAACACAGTTGCCTTGCAATAACCTTTTCCTGCTGCATCGCAGGAGACTTACGACTACACAGCATATCTCTGGGGCGTTGTGGTTAAGAGTCACGAGAACTACACCTCTACGTACGCTTGGATTGTCGACGGAGAAGAACGGAAGGAATTATGCTGCATCTTTGCCTATTATTGGTGCCACGTTGTCGAGGCGAGCACTGCATGCCATGGACAAAGCCACCACCAAACGGGCCTCAAAAGAGGCATCTAGTTGCCTGAAATACCCTCTCTTCCCATAGGTCTACGACCCCGCACCTCAGTCACAAGATTATTGTTATCGGAGACCAAGGCGGTGGAAGGAGCCCAATGAATCGATCGATTTACTTCGGGCATCTCCTCCTCCGACACCGCCTCAACGAGAATGGAGTATCCTCCAGCTATCCAGCACGAACGGATTTCTCCCTTCCATCGTGGGTGTGATGCTTGTAAAACCAAACAAGATTCCGAAACGAACGCATGCCCAGCATTCTTGACGCATAAATGGTCCATCTCCGTCTATCGACATGCATCTATAGACACAGGTCTATGATGTGTGGAATTTTAAAATGAGTCTGTCGATGAGTTTGTCCCCGGAATACATTTGATCAGATGTCCAACCACCTGGATGAGATCCATGACAGGACTGTCAGACAAGACACAGAGCCATCCTGCTCCACGAGGTCGAAAAAGCGCGCTCGACGAAGAGCGAAAGGGAGAGACAAAAGAAGAAGCAGACGGAGGTCCAGAAGAGGAAATCCGCGGCAAGGAGACAACCAGAGCTCGTGTGGAGATGCAACGCCGAGTGACCATGATAACCACCGCCGAGATTGTGACGGTAGCCGCAGGGCGCATGACCGTACCGGATCATGTGGGTGGAAGACCCTACCAGAAGAACAGCTCGAGCGAATCTTGGAGCGTGAAAATACGTCCTGGATCGAGCTGTCAGGGGGTGATTTTGCCGACCAGACGTTGTTCCAGCGCTTCACGGAAGATTTTCCGAGTGCATCGCGAGCCGAGGCCGAGGTAGTAGAAGTGGTGTCTTCATTCTGCGGCGTTCAAACGCTACAAGACCTGGAGCTGGGTTCTACCGGGATTCCTTCAACCGGGGTGTATCTCGACGATCGCACCACGCAAGGCCGTCGCTCGGATCGCCAACGTCGCGTTGGACCCTTATCGGTGCGCCAACTATACTTGGAGTTGAAAAAGCCGGTACGAAAGCTGGCCTTGAAGGCCAAGGAAATTACTGATGTTTTGTCCAGAGGTTCCCGTTGTGCAATCTGCGCCGTGCAAAGAGGCAAGATGCCGTTGCAGTCATTGAAGGCTCAGGGCAGTCTGCGTCTCGTCAAAATGCTGACGGCCGTGTCATGTGGGAAAGCCTGCCTTACCATCGTGAATCGTTGAGACTAACATCTTTGTAGCTATCTTACGGACCTCAACCCTTGGGGAGCCATGGCTCTGGCTTGCACAGCGTCAAAGAACGAAGCCCCCAAAGTACGTGAAATGATATACAGACATCTGACATTCCAAAGCTTCATCAGAGTTCGTAACGTCGCCGTAAGTAATCACATTGAAGCATATAATCTTCCTCACGTCTAACAACAACAACACAGTCAAACAAGTTTCCCTTTTACGAGTTCGAATTTGCTCTTCCTTACAATGTTTGGAGGACCACAACATCTGATGCGAAACCTGATGACTCGAGATCAAGGGGTCGCGATGAACCTCTTCGAAACGTCCAAGACTTGTCGTTTCTTTCCAAGAATAGGCTTTCATCAGCTCACCCTACTCCAATTGACTATCTCTGCGAGGCTCACACATCTGTGCTCATCTCGGCGATAGACCCTCGCCGAACTATCTCATATGCCCTCGTGGATGCGTATTTCGATGACGAAGAGAAGCGAGAGAGTGCGAAAACCTACTTCAGCAACCTGGGTCCCAACAGCGAGAGTGGCAGCGACAGTGACGACGATGAAGACAGCTATGCAGACGAGGATTTGCTCCAAACTGATCCTTTGACCAGGGGAGGTTTTGACGCGAATGCACCGCTTCAGGACCCCTGGAGGTATTTCTGGGTTGCATTACAAGCCAGAATGGAGGTGGTAGAAGCAGAATCAACCATTGTGGTGAAAAATCTTGGGCACAGGATCAAGGCATATGTAAGATGCATTGCCCCTCCCGGCTTCCAACTTTTATGGCCGCTTTCTATTCGAGAACTCGACTTGTGCGAACTCCAAGGCTGACAGACATAGATTGATTCAGCACTTCTAGACCACCGACCATTTCCTAGCATTACATCCGAGCAGCACTGTGCCTGGATTCGCCATACCAAGAGGCTTCTGCAGAGTCAGATACAAACCTTGAAAGGGTTGATCAGGGAATGGAAACGGTTCCAGCCTGACGAGACATTTTCCAACGACGCGGTTGCCCGAGAACTATCTTCCGTCCGCACATCGTTTCAGGGGTTGGAGAACTGCGTATGGGAACTGGAATGTCTACAAAAAGGCTGCGATGCTTTTCGTGAGGGAGTAAGACTCAGTTCATCAAAGACCCATGGTGTCCAGATCGAGAGGTTAACATATATGGCCGCAGATTACTCTTTACATGGCCGAGGAAGCTCATAAGGCCACTACCTTCCAAGTTGGACTCACTAAGATTGGCCTTACGATGACTATTGTCATGCTACTGGTTAGTGCATGTCATTGTATACGATGAGCTCGTGGCTTACTCTTGTTCAGGTCCACGGACCGCTCACAGCTTCGAGCGGGATTTATTCGATGCAAGCCGACGCACTTCCGCACTTCTTGGGACCAACAAAGGTCTCATTTCTCGCTTTAACAGGGACTCTAGCGGGCTTTGTGCTCTTATTTTCCCTCTTGATTCACTTTCGGCACATTCCCTTGGGCCTATTGCGCAGTTGCTTTCAGCACGAACGCTCAGCCAAAGAATAAGGGATTCACGTTTAGAGGGGTCAATGGCATATTTCAGAGCTGGAGTTGGAACATGTGATTATAGCCAAGTAGCGTATCCCATTGACACCATTTATACACCTGTTTGACGTCCACCAATGTTCACTCTTGTAAAGACGAAACAGAAACAAACCCACCAACCCACAAAACCCAATGTTTTAAACACAGTACCAGGACATATGGTGATCTCTCTATCATGTTGATACCCCGTGCAAAGCGTTGAGGTGCGCTGTGATCCTTCCATCCCCGTTTAACATGGAAACAAGGCCGCAGAGTCATCTGATATCTGCCGAGCTTGCATTTTAAGAACTGCTCTACTCTCTGACGACAGTTTTCTCAACTCTACAATAGGAACAACGCGGAGTTCCACAAGCAGGGCAGGACCCGGCCGAGACGCGCATCCCGGAGCAGAGACAGACGCAACAAGTCCAGAGGAACACAGTGCGCTTCTTCTTGGACGGCTATAATCACGTCAGTTCGGATAGCACAAGGGGAATAGGGCAAGCCTAAGGGTTGAGCCTACACATTCGCAGAATGGCGGTTCTGAAAGATGGACCTGCTCAGGGGGGTGGCTGTCAAGTTCCGCATCGAACAACGGCACCTAAGAAGTCAAGATAGAGTTAAGACTAAGCTCCAATGAGAGATTGAGATGGCAACTCACGCGGCTAGAACCGAATTGGGTCGGCCGTAGGCAAGGAGAGGTAGAAATCCATTGGCTATCCGCGCTGTCGCCACGGCTTGGGTCCATTGTTTTAGTTTGACGCGTCTCTCGTGGAGGTGCGGAAGCGCGTTGAAAGCTGGGATAGCGCGGGGGGGCGGGCTCATGGGCTATACAGTGCGAATAAATTGGAACCCCAACAACGGGCAATTTCCAGGATTCAGGGCCCAATTAATAGCAACTTGGGAGTGGAAGCCAAAGGAATTTTCTCCATGGGATGAGGCGTCGTTAAAGACCCATTCGCATTCCTATGGCATATAAGATATGAAGGAGGACTTGTGGATAGGCCTCCTGTGGTACCAAAGTCAATTTGTACGACGTCGGCCTCGCCGGTCAGTTGCTGGGCTGCCTACCTCTTATGATGCCACCTAACGCTTGACTGTGTGATATACGCAATTTTCGTCATTGTCCAGCATCGGAAACAAAATTCCCAGCTGAAACAGAGGCTGCCGAAGCGCTGTCGACGGCTCGTTGCTATTTGATAATGGTGGATCTGCTAGCGACTGTACATTGCAGTGAGACTTACCTGAGACATGCAAACCCCTGAAAGGCTATTTTGCCTTTGAGGATACATCTGGTCTCAGCCATTCCTGCGATGCCGCAGGAAAGGCTATTACAAAGCAACTGTGTTGATATCGGGTAGCTGATATCAATGATGTGTAAAAACAACCGTGTTCTTTGTAATTGTGGAAGCAGCCTGCCATTGAGGGAGCAGCAAGCAACTATAATACGAGACATGTAAAGGTTCAAACGGCTCAGTCTGTGTCAATCTAAATCAAACCTGTCTTTAAAAAAATGCTAAGCCACCACGATGTCTCATAGAGACGCTCCTGCCGGGATCGTTCGGCAAATGGCATCTAGAGACATTGCGCCAGCTGGTTCTGGGCAATCAATCCCAAACCGAGGGTGGCCGAGTCAATCACAAGGAGTCGAGGCTAAGATTGGACACTGGCGCTCTTATCGACCCTTGTAGTGTTCAGGTCACGTTGCAGAGGGTGGGAGTTCGTCGACTAAATCGAGATTACGCTTTTATTATACAGTTAAAATAATAGCATGTGGCGAAATTAACCCAGAATTGCAGTATGACTAAAGATATGTGTGTGTTTTTATATTTAAGAAGGGGTAGTAGGTAAATTATAAACATGTTATATGGGTTATTACACTGGCTTATATTATGACCCTCGCAGCTGCCTCTCTGTACTCCCAAGGTTCTTGGTCCTTGTATACTCAAGTGTCACCGGGAATCTTTCAGCGAGGCCGGCAAGCGATATTACTGGATACTGCTTGAAAAGGCGGGTGGCAACAGCTCATCCTGGGCAGTAATAAAGGGCAAGATCAAACCAGTGAAAGGAAATCCTGTTCAAAAACCGGCCCGAACCAAGGTGGCGTTGGAATGGATGACAAGTGATGGCGTGTCGAAAAGGTTCGGGACGAGATATTTCCCAATGAATCTAATGTGAAAGGTATGATGCACTCTTCTACGCGTTTGGAAGTTCTTGACGTGGACAAACTGTGTATGAGCACGGTGAAATTCGGACACCGTCTTGGCCGGATGTTGTGTCATCGTAGCCCACTGGCTCGGTGAATATCGGACACCGATGATAGGTAAGCAGATGATTTGGCCGAGCGGCCACGAAAATGTGTGGCGCGGGGCCCAACCTCCCAACCAACCTCTCTGACCCAAAGGCGGAGTTATCCTGGCAATTCAACCGATCACGGCACGGAATCATCGTCGCAGCTCATCTTAGTCCCTCGTTACGGAGGAGTTATCTATTGCTGTAGTCGCCAGACTCTCAACATCTCATAGCGCATTGCAAGGCCCACTTGACGTACCTACAGACTCCCACGACGGATTTCTTACTACTAGAAGCGCAGGCTCACCTGGGGTGCCAGTTATTCTACAAGAAGATCACGTTTTACTTGATAGTATTCCGGACATGTTATTTTCTGGCAAACAACATGAAGTATTTAAAACAGTTATCTAGTAAAATTATGAATACAATATACAGGAGGCAGGTAAAGCCAACAACCACGTCTTAATTGTGATACTTCTGACCCAGCCAAGTCTTCAAGTCCATCAACCCGGGATGCATCTTCTTCAACTCTCCAACGTTTGCACCATACCCTTCCCTTTCGAAGAAGGAAAACATATTTCCGAGTTCCTTGGAGAGCCACAAAAACAACCTCGCCACCAAAGCCCAGGTCGCAGGCACAGGAGTCCTGGTAACGCCCTCAAAAATGGTAGCCATCTGCTGATAGCTCAACTCGTCGCCAGCGAGGGAGATGGCTCGATTCGCGTAGCTAGCGGGGTCGAGGAACGCCTTTGCCCCGAAAACGCCAATGTCGTCAACGGCAATAAGCTGTAGGGGCCGACTCTTGACGACAATCCTCCATGCGGTAGCAAACACCTTGCCCACGAAGCCACCGTCAAAGTTCTCCATGAAGGCGACGGGTCGCAGGATGGTCCACGACATGTTCGACCCTCGCGCTTTGCTGATTAAATGATGCTCGACGTTGTGCTTGCTGATGAAGTGGGGAATATCAGTGGGATTGTCGATGGACCGCTCGCCACCGCGGTCCACAGACGAGTAGACGAAATGTTCAACGCCGTGTTGCAAGGCCGCATCAACAAGCGCCTTTCCTTGCTGTTCCTCGATGACTGGGCCGTTTTTATTCATCGCTGGGATCTAACAAGCGTCAGTGGTCGGAGCTTCGCCAGTGATAGATGGATGGTACCTGGACGCTGTAGACACCCCAGATGGACGGCTCGATTTTCTTGGCACGCCCAAAAATGGCTTCGACATCATTCAGGTCGCCTTGAACAAGCTTAATGGTGCTGGATTGATCCGCGAGGCGCTTTGCCGATGCGGACGTTGGGTCTCGAGTGACGGCTAGAATTCGAACGTTGGCCTTCTCAGCCAACAAACTTCTGATGACTGCTCCGCCTTGCTTTCCGGTGGCTCCGGTGATAAGGAGCGTACGCATCATGGTGAACAAGAGGACTAAATAGTTGCAAAGTTAATAATGATTGACCAGAAAAAACATACTCTTTAGAAGGAATGAAGTCAATAGGTTTATATACCTTTGCTGTGATGTGCCATCTTGTGGCGCGACCCACTCTCGGAGATTTAGTGCCAGACTGCAGCGGCCTAGCAGGGCATGGACACGCATTTCTAAGCAAAACAATCTCTCAGGTCTATCTCGGACTCCGAACGACATCGCAATCTTTGTAATCCTCCATCGCTATCCAAGCTGTCGGAATTCTTGCATTTCCTGCTTAGAGAGTTTGTTAAACATAGGTAGAGTCAGTCCACCTCAGTAATGTCCTGCCTGATCTGGCAACGACTGCCCAGACATTGATTTAATTTTCCGTCAGATGTTGCCGATTCCTCTTCCTCGCTAGCAAATGGGAACGGCGGAGCGTCTTGCCTCGTTTCCCTACTGGTAATTATTTATCGCACGCGTGATGATGACGAGCTAACCTTACGCATCGTCTCTATCCATTATGGAAAGGTCAACCATGCGCAATCTCGAATTTCCAGGATCAGCAGTGTTGGCGAGAACGCAGTGGCTTTTCGCCCATGTTTGTGGTTGCGCCTCATATACTGCTCCAATCGTTAGGTCTAATGGCTTCACACAGGTTGTCCCACCCTATGGTACCTCGCTTTGCTCTTATGGTAGAGAAACCGGACCAGCCAGTTTGGACGTTGCCCCACGAGTCCTAATCATCAACGAATATTGATTGGCGGCGGGGACTGGCTATCAAGCTATACCTTCGTAGTCTCTTGCGTCTGCTCCTTCAAGGGCAGGCTGCTTCCACAATTACAAAGAACACAGTTGCTCTCACACATCCTTGATATCATCTCCGATATCAACACAATTGCTATACCTTCATTTGACCTGAGTGCGTATCTTGCGGCTTCATGATGGAAGACATCGCGACCTGGAGCTTCTCTGTACTAGCTGAGACAAGTGCGGCCAGCGGTGCCAGCTGGCTAACATCAGAAGCTCAGGGCACTCCTGGGTGATGCTAACTCGAAATCATTGCAAAGTCCAGACACACCAAAACTGAGCTTTCAACACAGCCCCGGGATATTCCGCTGGCCATGACCCTTTTGAGACCATCCATGCTTTATTACCTCAGTTCGCAGGGGGTTACATGCTGAAAATCGCTTCTCGGATTTGCGGCCCGACTGTGAAAGTCTTGTGAGTTTCTACGGTACCCCGAAGCGAGTTTTAATGCTGGAAGAGAACCCTGTGTGTCTGCTGGCCCTGCATGGCCTTTAAATTGATAGGGTGCTACGGAACTGTCGCCGTTATTCATACCTTGGCCAACCGTGCCAAGCCGCACAGCCTCAGATGCAAGGATACCGTCCTATCAAATCGTTCACGTACCCATGCGCTACAATGTGCAATTGCACCTCTCCAGATTGGGGACCTCACAGCCCCTCGGGTGGACTGTTCTAGCCAGATGTCAATCGACTTCAAGAGGAAGTGGCCGAGACCTGTCGCCCACGAGCATCACCCGTGGTACATAACAAATTTGCTGATACCAACGTCCATGGAGGCGCAGCTTAATAGAAGGTGGCCAGACGATACGACTTTGAACACATGGAACGGTCGAGTCGGCGGCCTCACGTCGCTATTTCAAGAGATGAAAATCCAGCCTCGGCTGTTAACTTTCCAGCAGGCCTTGATTCACAAAATTTCTTAGCCAGATGGCCACAACCACAGATTCCCAGCGCAAGGACCTGAGGTTCGCCTCAAGAGTCGAGAGGCATAAAAAACGCCATGCCGTTGGGATTCTGATCCTACCAGTGCTTAGCTTTGCTACCCTTATCATCTCGGTCGTATCTTACGTTCGGAATCACGCCGATCGACCGGAGGAACTTGCGCAATGCATTGTGGTATGAATCAGCCGGGAAAAGGACATTTAGAACGCTTCTAACATCATGGCCTTAGGTCGGGTTATACATTCCTGTTCTCGTGTTCGCCACTTATCTGGGCTTTTCGATCGAGCCCAACAAGCTGGGTCTCCAGAAGTTTATCTTCGGAGCGATTGCAACCATGGTATTTAATCTCTATTCGTACGTCTCCTTGTCCATGGCTATGGTAGAAGGCCCCAAACAAGCTGATGTGCTCTGCAGAGTTGCCTTTGCCTTGCTTATTGGGCGGCACGTGGTCAATGGCACGCCTGGAGGACCGGAACCCCGCCTCAAAGCCGCGGTCATGATAACAGACATGCTGGACTTGTAATTGACCTCTCCGACTCCCTCTGTGTTACATGGCTAATTAGATATAGCGTTGTTGGATTCATGGTATTCTTCACTACCAAACCTTTGTTCCAGGCGCTTCGCTGGTGCAGTAAATCACCAACCATGAATGGCCCAGCGTTGGCCTACCCCAATGACAATTGGGAACTACCCCTTCGTGATGGACGCCCATCGGAACGTGGGATGAACGTATGATTGACTATGGAGTGAGATAAGTCAGGAAAGGTTCCTGGATTGTCGTGCAATGATGTGCACAAGGAACGATCACAGGACAAGTATGGAAATCCTTGTTGCGGGAATAATGAATGCAAGATTCTCTTTGACTCCCCATCCAGCCCTATAGAAGCTTCTGTGCCCTTTTCTCAATTCCAAGCGAATACGGTCTGTTGGTGGCTTTGGTTCTCCCTGTGCAACGGGACGGCTCGATGACTCGGGACTGCAGTCCGGCGAAATGCGTTATCTTTGGGGAAGTCTATCAAGTTCCTCTTGTACTCGATACTCTTCCCTACACAGCCCCTACACATCCAACTGGAATCAAGCATTCAGACAGGTCCTCCAGCAATGATATCGCCCCCAAGGAGTTGTAGTCTGGTAGGTCATCTCGGCTATTCTACTCCCCGGTTCCCTTTGTTGGTAGGATCGTGGGCAACAATGAGGAGAACCAATTTATATCAATGCATTATTTGTTTCGACGAAATAGATGAGGATTCTTGGCCGTGATAATTTGTTTAGAGACCATGAAGTACGGTATCCTTCTTAATTAAGGGCGATGGTTATTTGTTTCCTACATGAATAGTCCCAGAACCATCGATATGCCGATTGAGGCCAGAGCTGCAGCAAACCAGTTCAGCATTCCAGCTCCTGCGGTTGGAACTGCCGGTGGAGTCGCAACCGCAGTCGGCGCCTCTCCTGATCCTGTCGGGACCTGCGTGCAATCTCGTCAGCTCGGAGCCTCAGCAAAGATATAGAACAACTTACGACTGGGGGTGCAGGGGTTGGCACCACCGTGTTCACAACAGGCGGCGCGGCTGGGGTGCTTGGGGCCGCAGAGGGGCCTGGGATAGTGACGCCAGCGGCAGCACAGAGTTGGTTGCCGGTGGTAATAGCAGCTGGCAAGAATGAGGTATTAGAAATCTATTGCTCATCGCAGGGTGAATATTAGGTCGTACCCGCTGCGTCCTCTGGGCTGCATGCCTTGATGATGCAAGTGCTGAACGCGTCGCTAAAGCCCGAGGACTTGCAGACACACGAAGCGTCTCTCTCCGCGCAACCGCTTTTGGAGATGGCAGCCAAGGCACATGGTTGCTGCGTACTGTGTTAGTACATGCGAAACAGAGTTGATTGTGACGGAACTTGCAGCGCATTTTGGGAGAATATCTCCGCTCTGCGCCTGAGCGGAAGCCGACACCAAGGCGGCAACGAAGAAGAAGAGAGCCCTCATCTTGAATCTTCAACAAGTCAGTTAATCAGGAATGAAAATTTCACCACTGAAATGCGACAATCGGCACGATACTTACCGTAGGGATACTAGGAAAACGAATGACTTGGAGACAGACTCGATATCGCGGCTCGTTGTCAGTGGTTTAGTGGGCACTGGAATGTCCCCCACGATTTCGGGGTCACCAGCACCTTATGTATATTGCACAAATGTGTCCAAAAGTCCAGGATTGCGGTAAGTCTTTGCAAATTTAAGTTTTCGGCTCGACCAGGAGTCTAGCTCAAGCTTAAGATTCAGTGGTTGCAGAACCCCTCCAAGCCAGCACCTTGTTGTCGCTTATGAACGACTAGCTCAACGTCATCGATAATTCTATTCGCGGGTGAGCTGGTAGGGATAGTAAAGCAGGATGCGCTGGTCCGATCTGGGGCCAGTATCAAGAAAAACGAGCCGTCGGTTCCCCTGTGGTGGACGAGCTGTAGATGGAGGTTGGATCGTATTCGTCGACGCCAAGGCGTTTTAGTTCAAAGCTGTATCGGACTATTGGCTCAGACAAGCTTTATTGACTATGCCACCGTCAGCCCTATGAGTTGCGAAGCGGGGAATGTGTTGCCGATCTGCCGAGCTGGGACCACTGCCATCGTGATGCCCCTTCTGGAGCTGTCACCATCTTCAGGTGCTCATTTAAAGATTCGTTGATATTTATACCAGCAGCATGCCGTGTTCTCATGGCATTAGCCTGAAAAAATCGGGGCAAGCTGTCAGTCTGATTCAGTTTATATCAAACTCCAATAAGCTGTGGGTAGAATCACGATGACCTCACTACACGAGAGAGTAAGCCCGATCTGCAGGAGCCGCCCCGTGGCTTGCCAGACCGCTAGCTTAGCTCAGGCCAATGAGAGTATTGAGGACGATCGTCTCCGGGGGGTTGGTTCTAGGGCTGCATATTTCTTAGGGCTGATCATGTCAAGACAATATCATGACCTGACTGGTCGTCGGCGAAGCAGATCTGAAAATCTGACACCGTGGGTGTATTTCTTGACCCAGCGATGTGCCATAGGCTCTCTGCCGAGCAGGAGGCCTCCAAGTCTCTGATCTTGCGGTACCAAGTACCCACTGCGAGCCGCAGGAGAGAGAACGTCATTCAGGATACGGTGTCAGAATGGAATTGGCTTTTTCTGTGCAGAAAGACCAGCCGGAGTCGGTTTCAGGATACGAGAGAGTTCATGAGCGGGTTGTGGAGGCCCGGCGGATCAGCCAACGATCTCGGATCCACCGAGTGGAAGCCACCTCGGGCTGTCGGAGAGGATATTCTGCCGGTGGATATGACAAGCTTGCGCATGGCATTGCATGAAATTACATGCAAGCTCTCTGGAAGCGATCATGCAAGCCAGTGAGCAAGCAATGGCTGAGGGATAAGCGGTGACAAACACACCAAGCAATGGCCTGCAGGGCGGTGTCGACTGGGCTTTGTCGGAGTAGACGGCTCAGACTACGCTTCCGTCATGCCCTCCTGTCATGTCCCTGCAATATTTTGACTGCAATATTCATGACCATTGTTCCCCAAAATCGCCTAAATAGAGTTGCAGCTTGCGATATACAACAGCAGGCAGGATACCCAGAGTATAGCGCAGGTTACCCGATTTGAAAGACATCCGTACGGTTGAGAAGGATCTGGGGGGACGGGGCCAGGGTGAGAAGCCCCTTTTACGAGTATCCACTTGGCCAGTCTGACTGCTCAGGCTCACGTTCGCGAATGTTCCAAGTCAGTTGGCCCATCGTGATGCCCGGAGGGCTTCTGAATTAGTAGTGAAGTTATAATGTATGTAACCCTTGGGCAAGCAGTAAACTACAACTCTGGTTGGGAGCTTTTCCAAAGACTCTACAGAGCTGAGACTTTGCTTCTCTGTAAGACTCTTCGACTAAGTCTCATCGGCAGGATTCTCTTCTGTGGGCCAGATCGCTTTAGATAAGTCAGTAGACCTTTCTGGGGTTTCATACCAGTTGAATAAGTGACTTGCATATGATAGCCGCATCTCGTTCGTCAGGCAATTATTAAGATCAAACCTTGAACTACATGCAAGATATGGAAGCTGTATGAGGAGCGCAGGAGGATTCCTTTACTCCCGGTTTACATCCTACGCCTCTCGATAGCCAAACATCATGATCCGGACAGCAACACGCCCACGATACCGGACATTAACGACAGTCGGCGGAAGGTAGAGGAGGCAAAAAGAGAACCTAGAGAGAAGGCAAAAAATATATAATAGCAGGGATTTACTAGTTATTATTAACTTAATTATTGATCCGCCTTTTACTAGCTTAACTAAGGGAGAGTAAATAGAGTTTTTTATCTTAATAATAAATTAACCTAGAGTTTCTTTAAAGCTTATAAATAAAACTATTTTAATTACTACTAGTATAAATATAAACCGACGACCGTGACAGAGTGATTTCGTTGCATGAGCTTGCAGATGGTCTAATTGAGGGCGGCTTTCAGCCGGATTATCGATCTTCGGTTAGCGAGACGTATGCCAAATTCACATCATGGATCATAACATCAGCTAGATCTTTAGATGCTCTTGTTACATCCCGCATAGGCATCCGAGACGGGAAAGGGAGCGAGCTTCCAAGTTGGGTGCCCGACTTTAGGGATGAGGACGCGGCATCATTTATGGGATATTGGGACAGCCAGGTCTGCCAGGGAGCACCACTCCGTCGAAGTCCCAACCATGACTGGCGTGCCTTGCATGTGGGCGGCTTTAAAATTGCAAAAGTTGGCATTATAGTCGATACACCGTTTGCGGAGAGATTCCTGAGGTCTCAGGGTAACGAGAGCCCATCGACCTTGAAACTATCTGACGTGCCCCTCCCCATCCTCTGGGTATGTCTGCGCAGTGCATACACGGCGCTATTTCCAACGCAGCGACAGTGCCTCGAGTTTGCCAAACCTTCGAGGCTCACACTCGAGATCTTTTTTAAGACGCTGCTCCCGAGATTTCGTCGCAAGCAACTTGTCTTCTGCTACTTGATCAATCTCTGGTATGACCAGGATCCGACCCTATCTTCCGTCGGTGTGTCGCCGTTGACTCGGAAGGCGTTGGAGAGATTGAGGAAAAAGGATTTGCAGAACGAAGAGCCAGCATCACGATACCCACCCCCAGTGGCCAAGGGTCTTCTCGAGGGAGCACTGGGTGATGTGTCCTTCTTTTTCACGGAGGCTGGAGGCCTTGGACTCTGTCCTGAGAAAACGCAACCTGGAGACTTGATTGTAGCTCTTTATGGTTTTAGGCTGCCGGTGGTCCTCAGACGCCAGCCGCCTTCGCCAGGGCTGTCTCGAGGGGAACGAATGCGTCAGGGATATAGATATCGGCTTGTTGGAATATGCACATTGAGGGGTGTTGTGGACGGCGAGTTGATGGAAAGTTCTCGCTGGCAGAGTGATTCACCAGACATGGAGAGGGACGAATGTGAGAAGAGTTGGTTAAAGTCAGAGTTCTTTTATATCAAATGAAGTGGATGGGGAACAACTCTACCAGTTTCTACCCCAACGAAATTGGACTTGTCAATATCGAGTCTGAAGATCGGTTATATGCTGTCATATCCGACACGAAACCTGTCTATTAATTCCCTACCCTAAGCCACCTGAAATTTTAGAGCCTACATCTGGCTCTTTTCTGGTGGAATGTATTCTCAAAACGGATCAATGTGTCGAGTGAATACTAAAAAAACCAGTCTCTTTCTTCAAAGGAGGCTAGAGGAGTTTACCTTTAGACGGGCCCTCCTTCGAGCACTCAGCCTCTCCAGAATCATTTGCTGCCTTTGCCTCTGGAGAGTGTGCGCCCAGTCGACCCCGCACTCGACCCCGGCACCTCGAGCCAACATGACTCAGTACACTATGAAGCCATAAGCCATCTGAAGCCGCATAAAAATATGGTCGTACTAGCAGCGCGGCAAGGCCGAGAGACATGTAGAGCTTTTGTAGAATATACAATGTCATACTGTAACTGACGTATCCTTCTCCATGATCTCTTGCACCTGTCTGGCTGATCTGGCACCAGTCTCCGAAAATCCCATCGACCTGTCTGAGATGCCACCCAAGTTGTGGGCCGTCGCGAATCTTGGTACTTTTACCCCCTTTAAATGCCGTCCTAGCGCCTTTTATCGCTACAACTAGAAGTCAACTGATTGGCTGCGAAGGCAGGGCGAATTATTCGAATCGGGATCCTGAATGATCGACAGGGTTAAACTAGTTCAGGGCTGCCGACTGCCGGAAATCACGACCCACCCGTCATTTTTAAACATGAGAGAATCATAACAGTCTTTCACTAATCTGGACTGGAGTGCAGACGCCAACGTTACTAGTCTGGTCGGCCATGACAGATTCACACCTGTAACAAGACCAGTCGTAATCACGAGTGCGGCAAATGCCATATTGGTGACACGGCCTACTTCGCCACTAATCGCCAGATTAGGTTCGTAGTGTCTGTGCGTGAAGCTTACGAATCGACGGGCTGGAGCTTAAGCACCTACTCGGGGCCTCAGCAGGGGTGCTATGTCTTTCATGAGTCGAAAGGGTAGATGAGGCACCGACCAAGAGCCATGCATTTAATCCATCCCATAAGCTGCGTGAAGGCAGCCCCGAGGTATTCTCGTAATGTTCTCCAAACGAGATTATTCAAACTGGGCTTTGGTATCTATATAGTACTGTCCGATTGAATCAGAAAAATATTGATCATCTGATAGCTTATTAAGGGCTGCCTTAGCGCAAGGCTGTGGAATAGGAAATCTAACTGGATTGCGCATCCTCCACCATTTGCGAGAATACATGTCACAACGACGTGTCATTCGTGACAGTTCCCCTTAACTAGTGGCGCCGACTTCATCTCCTACGGAAGCTAATTTGCGCGTGAACCTTGTCATTTCGAAGCCTAGGGATATGACAGAATATACTGAAGGAACATTGATACGGCATCTCTCGGCAGAAGGAGGGAGGATGGACTGTTATGACTCCGACAGCAGACAATCAAGAATGATTCTAGTGCCTTTTTGCGTACGGCTGTGGCGCTCTTAGCACAGCAAGCCGCAGGCCTACCAGCTCTCAGGAACGCCACACAGTGCAAGTCACCGGAAGCTGCGCATGTGAATCCCGAGACGGGTTCGGTTCCTATATATGCCATGCCGCTGGTAACCTGGAATCAAACAAATTGCCAGAGTTGTGATTCATTCTCGTTACTGCCGCCTCCTACCGTACCCATCATGATTACCCTCCTCTCTCCGCACTATGTGCTTCAAGAAGTCACCGAAGACGACCTGGCCATCGCCTCTCTTGCCTGGGGCTTCACTATCGGCTTCGGCTGGCTCACAACCTGGACTGCTATGAAGCAGACAAGGCATATCTACAAGAACCACCGCCGTAGGGTATTCCGCAATGCTTATGTCTGGATGATATGGCTTGAGATTCTCGTCTGCCTCATCTTCAGTATTATCTGTTGGCTGCACCTAAAAGGCTACATACCTCCCAGGTTGGGCTCAACTCCCCCCTTTACAAATTGCAACGTGCTCACCTTCCAATGTCTCTAGTTTTGCATTCTACTTTACTATTCGTACGTCTGCCCCTCTCTGAGCCCTCGTCGCAGCAAGATGCTAACCTTTGGCAGTTACTACATGGGCCCTTCAAGTATACTTCACTTATTCCTCGCGAAATTTATTCATCTGTGCTAATCTGGTCAGGTCCAATTCCTCCTGCAAATCATTATCAACCGTTGTTCCATCCTTCTCACGGATAAACAGCACGCCTATCGTCTCAAAGTCGGTGTTGCAGTCTTGATTACCGCTGTGAACATTACCGTCTATACCATTTGGATTCCCGCCCGCCTGCAAATTTCTGAGAGATATATCTGGGTCAATGAGTGGTGGGACCGCGTTGAGAAGGGGATCTATCTGATTGTCGATGGGGCACTAAACATCTATTTCATCACCATCGTTCAACGCAACTTGGTGATGCACGGCCTGGTAAAGTATAGAAGTCTGGTAAAGTTCAATATGTGCATCGTCGGATTCTCTCTTGCCATGGATGTTCTCATCATCTCCATGATGAGTTTACACAATACCTTCGTGTAAGTCAAGGCCCTAATATTCTACGCTGACGGGAATGACATGGTGTGAACAACTGCTAACAGCAGCCTTAGCTATATGCAGTTCCANCTTCGTGTAAGTCAAGGCCCTAATATTCTACGCTGACGGGAATGACATGGTGTGAACAACTGCTAACAGCAGCCTTAGCTATATGCAGTTCCATCCGTTTGCCTACATCGTCAAACTCAAGATCGAGATGTCCATGGCTGATCTAATAAGCAAGATCGCGAGGAAACGCGACTGTGGCATCATCTCCGAAAGCACCTTCACCAACGCCGAGGAAGGACGTGCTAGAGCCCCAAACAAAAGCTTCGCTTCTGTCAGCAGGAACCAAAGGACGTTGGTGGACGAGCTTGATGACATATCGACTGCACCTTCTATTGAACTCCAGGAATTGACAGATGAGACCACTGGCATCAAGGTTCAGCAAGAGACGATGGGCGACGCAGGCAAGTTTGCCAGGCGATACTCGTGTTCAGATTTGCAAGTTGGGGACGCTATTGAAGTTTGCATTGACGCTGAACGGACGTCAAGCAGCCGTGGTACAGGTAGCATCGCCAGCTTCTCTGAGGACGGATGTGCAAGGAAGGCGGACGATGATACCAGACCGTTGAGGGACAACCAGCACGGTGGCCAGCAGGCAATTGGCCTATCTACAAATATCTGTGCCAACGAGAGATGTGGCATTCGCTCACCCCCTCCCTGTTGGCCAAATAGACAGTGATGGGCTTGAGAGGGAACATTTTGGGTAGGACAGTTTGCTCGTGGTTAGGAATAATATGGTCAATAAACAGGTCACGGATTTTCCCACCCCGTCGCGTCTTCTCATGATGAGATGAAAGTGAGCTTGGTCTTCTCCTTACTAAGGAGGTACTTAGCCACCTAAGAGTATCGGGGGCCAGCCCCGAAGCCCGGATCGTAGGGGCCCGGAATCTTGCACTAGTTTAGCCCGGTCCAGTCGGTAAATTCGTGAAGCGGCGATGATCGCCAAGACTATCGTCAATGTCACGAATCCGGTATTTTTTATCATGGCTTGGGTGATAGTTGTAGTCTGGTATCAAGCCTAGAACTTGTCGTCGAATAAATGCTCAACAGCCTCCCACGGCGGCAACACTACACTTCTGGATGTTACGCGTGAATGGATCTGGATTCTGTCCATCTCTGGCTGCTCCGGGGAGGCGTGATGCTGCCACTGGCAAAAACCTGACCCCCAACGGACCAAAAGACATCAGGTCGTGTCAAGCAGGTCGTGTCAAGCAAATTGTTCCAGCACGTCCATCCGCGAGATTCTGAGTAGTGCAAAAAATCACTAGTGCAGAGTGTTGGCGTCAATGCGTTGCACTACTACTCGCCTTCAACCCAACATTGGCTCCCCACTGGGCAATTAGACGTGGAGATCAATGCGGAGGTGGCGCCCTTCTCGGAAGCACCGGCGATCCGCGAGTCGTACCCGGTTTTCGCGGCTTCACCCGGCCGAGACCTAGCGTCCACAGCGACCCTTGTTGCGGGCGCCAACGACTCATTCATTGCCGATCCTTCTACGGAGTAAACCAATCAAACTTGCACTCTGCTCTCACCAACAGTGTGACAGGAACCCTTGCTGCATCATCCGGAAGACCCTGTGGCGCTCGTAGAAATGGCATCGCTCGGAATTACCCGAGAGGATTGCGAAGATCATTCATCTCCCTGCCTTTCGTGCCAGCCTTGGAGTATTCAGCATCTTTTCCCTCCCCTATGTTTTTCTAGCTGAATTTGGCGCATGACAGAATCACATGCTCGGCAGCTGAATCCGCATGGTGACGATATCTATAGCATATTGAAATCAGGCTACCCTATAGTTTTAATCCTCGATGAGTTAGTTTTACTTAATATAAGCTTGCTAGTAATATATTTATTTGCTA
>JAVIXY010000252.1:0-43027 GCA_033030565.1 Fusarium nematophilum
CGTGACCGAACAAACAGGGAGTGACTATTAAGAGGGGTTAACAGGGAGTGACTATTACGGTTCTTCCTGGGACCAACCAACGTCACATGATGCGAGGCTGCACCTTTGCTGCGCTTAGTCATAGCCCCCCCTGCGCCACCGGCCGCAACCCCCCTCCAGGCAGACCAGGCCTCATGAATCTTACCTTTGACAAACAACCCTCTTTTGCCCTTTCCAAGCTGATTTACTTGTCCACGAGAAACACTATCTGCACAAGGAAACTCGCAAACATGGCTACGGGCGCGCAATCTTTCTATGAGCTGTACCGTCGAAGCAGGTATCGCGCCGTGTTGCTATGCGCTGCTTTGCGACAGCCAGACTAACCTCGCTTGCTGCAGCATCGGCCTCGCCCTGACCGACACGCTTGACGACCTCATTAGCGATGAGCGCATCAACCCGCAGCTTGCCATGAAGATCCTGGGCAACTTTGACCAGGCCATCACGGAAGCGCTGCAGAAGAATGTCAAGGCGCGCTTGCAGTTCAAGGTGGGTGGCATTGCCCGCCGATGCTCGGCCAGAACCACAGAGCTGATGAATGATTGTTCCCCATCCACAGGGAAGCCTCGATACCTACCGATTCTGCGACGAAGTCTGGACCTTCTTGATCAAGAACGTGACGTTCAAGATGGACAGTGGGAGCCAGTCCGTCACGGCCAACAAGGTCAAGATTGTGAGCTGCAACGCCAAGAAGCCCGGTGAGGGCCAATGATCGGAGAGACTCTGCGCGCGAATTTTCGTTAAAGACAGCAAGAATATTCCGGCTATAGATTGTGAAAGCAGCCGAAGAAATGGGGGTTCTACTAGCATTGGGCGGCGTACCGGGTTTCATGATTTACATTCCTACAGGATAACGAACTTGGTGGTGAAGCAGGGCAACCGGCTGATTGATTTCGGACCGATTCAGTGACCTTTCGGTCCCTCAAATGGGAACTAGGATTGAAATTCGAATAAATGCAATAGGTGCAGATTTAAATGACATGATGATTTACCTAAAGCCTCTATCTATGTTCTGTTTGAATACGACCATGACGCCAGCTTTTGTTGGCTTCCCCAGATTCTGGATGCTGAGACTGGGTCCGTCAGTACCACCTCGGCCACTCTCCAGTGCCCTTCAGTGGCCCTCCGCCTATAAACAAACCTGACCCCTTGCAGCTATTGGTGTCCCCCACTGAAACCACCCGACCGCAGCAGCCCTCCACTGCCAAGTCGATCCATCATCATCAGGGGCCATCCATTATCAAAATGCCAACCTCCGACGCCTCCGGTCCTCCGTCCACAAAAGCAGCAATGCTCCGTAAACGCCAGCCTACGGCTCCGAAGACTGCCTCTCCACCCTCTCCTAAAGATCAATCTCCTTCTCCAGACGAGATGCCGTCGCTGAGCTCGTCGAGTCTGCGCTCGCAGTGGATCTTCTTTGCTGTCGCGAGCGGTGCTTGCGCGGCGTTCAATGGAGTCTTTGCCAAGTTGTAGGTCATATAATACTCAGTTCCTTGGTATCGTCTCCTTATTTCTGGACTTCGGAGGAACAGGATAGAGATATATGGAGGTTTTTGAGCTCTGGTTGTCTAGGATGACAATATTAAACCAGCCATCGGTTTGAACACCTTTGCTAACCAGGTAATCTAGGACAACAACACAACTCACCACAACCTTGTCCAAGTGGATTGCCAACATCCTCGGTCTCTCTTCCGTCGAGGATATTGTCGACTATGTTGTTCGCGCTGTGAGCACCTCTGTGATCCCTCTCATCCCCCTCCACCTGCTCACATACGTAGATCTTTTTTGTCCTCAACCTCACATTCAACGGCGTAGTAAGTTTCTCCTTCATCTTTTCTCAAGAATCGAACCTCTTACACACAACACTCCAGATGTGGACGCTCTTCACTCAGGCTCTCGCCCGCGGCACATCCACAACGCAGGTCTCCATCATGAACACGTCAACCAACTTCATGGTTACCGCTCTCCTGGGTCTTGTCATCTTCTCCGAGACCTTGCCGCCGCTGTGGTGGGCTGGTGCTGCGCTGCTTGTCGTAGGCAATATTATCGTGGGTAGGAACGACGAGAGTAAGGATGCGGGTGCCGGCGCGACGGCTGAGGGACCGGGGTACGCGCCTGTGCCGACGGACGGGGAGGACGACGGGAGAAAGGACGACGAGGAGGATGACATTATTGACTTGGGCAGGTTGTCTGATGAGAGGTCACGATAGAATCGCAAGGGGCCTCTATGAGGAGCCCCCTAAATCTACTTTGTCTCGGGAGAGAGTAGCAACATAGGGGTTGAACGATAGGAGTTGGAGGTCGTCTGACATGACACTCAGGATAGATTCGAGCAATATATATATATACATCCTCCAACGCCGGCGCATTAGCCGCTCTACCCTCTATTGCACTAGCTAAATCAAAACTGGACAGACGTCTTCTAGAGATACAGCTATCGCCGGCTCTCCAGTTCAACGCCTTCGTCTCCGACGTCTTCGTCTCCATCCAAGATCTGGCCGCCTCTTCCTAGTGGACGCTCTTCCTCAAACGAACCGCTTAGGCGAATTCTGCCGCCAGAGTATGCGGAAAGCTTGCCCGACACCCAGTTACCCGTGCGTCGGAGTAGATTCCAGAGTTGCTCTTGGCCCTCAACGATGCGGTGGTCGTCCTTGGGGTTCTCGGCTGCCTCGACCTTGAACTGATATCTCAGACAGTCCTTGACAGTTACAAGGCCCGTTAGCTTTCCGTGGTACTCGATGAGGATTACTCGGGGCCCAATCTTCTGGAACAGTTCCATGACTGTCTCGAGGGGTAGCCGTGGGTGGGCTGTGACGGGTGTCGAATCAACGAATCGGCTAAAGTCGAGCGTTGCCGAGGTAGATGGGTCGCCATTATTCGCCGCCGCCGCCGTGCTGGATGTGCCCGAGTGGTTCACGGTGTGCGGCGCAAAGACGCACTTCACTGTCCCAGGGGGTGCCGACCCCCGACTGAATTTGTCGATTGCGTACCGCAGCTCAGTCCGGCCAATGTAGCCAACAAGTATTTTCGAATGCTTGTCTTCAACCACAGGGAACCCCTGATATCTATCGTCGGCGAGTAGGCGCTCGACTTCGCCCAATGTAAGGCCATGAACCGGCATGGACACGACAGAGGTCCTCATAACCTGGGAAACAGGAACACCAAAGTTGTGCTCCTCCTTCGTGTCGAGGAAGGGAAAGCCGCTGAACCAGATCATGCGATCAGCGATGCCTCCCTTGCCGAACAGCTCGCTGACGGCCTTTGTAACACCGACCACGATCATGGTCGGCAGGATGTAGTTCAGAGCACCGGTCAGCTCGAACATGATGACCACCACTGAAATGGTGATGTGCATGATGCCACTGAGCGCGGCGGCTGCTCCAAGAAGAGCATACGTGCCAGGGGTAATACAAGGCTCATCAGGCTTGCATGCGGAAAAGAAGACGCTGGAAGGGTTGGCCTCGTAGAGAAGCTGGACGATAATACCCACAGTCCTTCCAAAAGACGCCCCAATCGCCATCGAGGGAACGAAGATGCCGGCAGGAACCTTGCATCCGTAGGACAGGACAACGAGGAACACTCGCAGAACGGTGGCCAAGATCAAAGATGCCATGTTCCAGTATCGTCGATCGGGTTCGCAGAGCCCATGATAAGACTCTCCATGGTTGCACTCGGAGAATAGAATCTCCATGCTCTCTGTCATGTCGATCCTCAAGAAGGCATTTGGGTAGGCGATGATGGCGGTCCCCGCTGCGAGGAGCGTGGCCTCGAGGATAGCATACTCCTTCAAGTACTTCTTTCGAAACGCCTGCACCCTCAGATTCCACTTGATCACAAAAGCCCCGTAGAGGCCTCCGAAGATGCCGATGAGGACATAAAACAGCAACTCAAAGAAGTGCCAGTCGTTTTTGTACTCGACTTGGAACATGACGAGCTGCCCCGTCCTGAAGGGGTTCATAGCGGCAAGGACTGCCGTCGCAACCAGGGCGCAGAAATAACTCCGCCATAATGTCTTGAGAGGAAAGTAGTTTGCCATCTCCTCGAGCGAGAAGAGCACGCCTCCGATCGGGCTACCAAAGGCGACGGCAACGCCCGCAGCGGCCGAGGCGCTCAGGAACTCCCGCGTCTTGGACGCGTTACGCTTGTACTTGTTGAAAAGTCTTGAAATGACGTTTCCAGTGCAGACAGCATAGTGCACGCTGGGGCCCTCCTTGCCTACCGACAAGCCGGAGGCAATGGCCAGGGGCAGACAGACGGACTTGATGATCAGAGTCCACCAGCCGAGAAAGCCTTTCATGACAAACCCGGCAATGATGCATTTGATCTCGGAAATGCCCGAGCCAGCTGCATACGGGGCAAATGATTTGACCAAAGTGCCCGCAACGAAGGCGAAGAAGGTCTACTGGATCAGTCTTGAGGTTCAAACAAGCAGAGCAAAGAACTACTCACCCCGAAAACAAAGTAAATGAAGTAGTTCATGGGCTCGAACCCTGTCCATCTATGCCACTGCGGGCATCCTGAGTCGGTCGGTTAGCATCGAGCAACACCAATTGCGCAGTTCGCTCTGGCCTACCATTCTCCTCTCCCCAGCAACAAAAGTTCTCGTTCAAGTAAAAGCCGGTCTCGCAATAGCCCATCTTGACGTCGGAGAGCCACTCGGTGATGATATTTAGCAGCGCCGCGTTCAAGCCGATCGCTGCTCCGATGATGGTCACCACAATCCAAGCCTGCGCCGCATCATAGCTCCTCCATAGGTGGTATCGCCAGCCAGGCTGGCCTTTATCGTACAGGCCGACAGCCTGTTTCCGTCGGGTTTTGCGCTTGGCTTGCTCCCGCGCCGCATCCTGTACCCAGTCTGCCATTCCACATCAGTATCCGGCCTATTGCGCTTGGGGTTGGTTCGGGGGTAGAAGTAGATTCCGCATACCTATCGTCGTGAAGTCCTACTTAGGTCAATCGGGGTGGCTCAAAGTCATGATGCGAGCCAGCTTACTTCGTATCTCTTGATCTCGGCAATTTCCTCCTCTATCAAGGCTGCGCCCGTGGCAGCGGTGCTCCTTATGTCGCCAGTCTCGGTATTGGAAAAGGCCTCCGACAGGCGAGAGGCCATCGAGGGGCGTCGCTCAGGTCCATGAGGCGCCAGGCTGAAGGATGATGTTCGAACGTTCATGACTCGGGCAAGGCGACCATGGTCGCGGGAAGGGCGGAACCGCTGAATTCGAGGGCGCGCAAGGCAGGCGGAGGAGTCCGATGGCGGAAAGGAGCAAGGCTGTACGAGGTTCTCTCACGAAAGCTCGCTTCCAATGATTCAAGTCTGCGTTGTTGTAAGTTCAGTGTCGTAATGCGCCAGGCGAGAGGCTGACCTTTGAGGACATGTGGCTGGGAGCTATCTCCAGCCACACCCGACCATCAAGGACCGCGTTTAGTGGTTGCAGGCGGGCCATCGCGTCCACTTTCCGACTCGCGCGTCGATAACCTCCAGCCTTCAACAGCTTTCAACTTGACAGAGGAAGAATAATTCATATTCTTTATACAAAATCCGATAATTCCCGCCGCTACGAGACATCGCCGTACATCTTCAAAATCAAGATTGAATCAGCACTCCCGTACGTTCTACCGCTCATCCGGCTGGCTCTAAGTGCAAACCCTCGTCTCTGAAAGACTGCTCCCTCAAACTGAGCGTCCAAGGTATGCCTCATGCCTCGATATCAAACCCCTTGAGATTCTCCTTTCCTATTCGCCTATCTTCATCCCGCGGGAAATATCTGCATTTCGCCACGTCGACCAGCCTTATCCCTCCAGTGCCTGCAAACGTCCTCAACTCTAAATGCCCTCCTACGTGATTTTCACAGTCGCCCACTCACTCGTCTCGGTCTGCTAACACGTCCGACTTCCTCCAGTCTCGGATTCCCTATTCTCACCTAATCCTCATTCCTCTCATCTCCCCCACCCTCATCATGCCGTACAACACCACAGCCATTCCCCCGCGAAAGGAGCCCACTGGCCAGACCCAGCTCCCACGTAAGTTCCCCCAGCAATCCTCGGCGATCGCCCTTCTGACATCATTTCAGTATCAAGAGTAAAGAAGATCATTGCACAAGACCCCGATATCGGCATCTGCTCTAATAATGCTGCTTTCGTGATAACACTCGCTGCCGTGCGTCTTCCTCGCCCAATGTGATGACCGCCAATCTCACATTCTGTAGGAAATGTTCGTCCAGCACCTCTCAAAGGAGTCACATAACCAGGCCAAGCTAGATCGCAAGCCCCGTCGAAATATCCAATACAAGGACGTCGGCAAGTTCATCCCCTTCCTCTCGCTCATCTAAGCTCTACCAGCTAACATTCCCCCCAGCCAACGCCGTTTCTCACCAAGACAACTTCGAGTTTCTAGAAGATGTCGTACCCAAGACAGTCCCATACAAGAAGATCAAGGCCTCTGCTCTGGCCACCCAAGCTCGCCTCCGTGGCGAGAACGCTGCACAGATCGCTGATACTGCCAAACCTAACGGCACTGGCAAAGCCCTTGTCAACGGCAACTCGGGTGGTTTCACATCCACTCCGCGCGTCGACGGCAAGCAAGGGGACCCAAGCTCTCAAAGGGAACTGGAGATGAGGCAGGCGCCAGGTGAAAGCCGTGACGGCGATGTCACCATGACAAGCTAGATGCGGCTGGTGCTTCTGTGACACACGAAGGATTATTACAACTTGGGTTTGCACAGTAAATGTTCATGGAGACGATAGCGTGGCCCACGATCACCAAGGAAGCAAAGGGCTTCCTCACATTTGTTCCATCAGCTCCGATTTCCCAACCAGCGGAGTAGCCCCCAAACAAGATGGTAGTACCGCAGAACTCGAACACGATAATGCCTTTTTTAAAGCCCCCAGGCCTATGCCAGATACAGCCGGAAATAACCCATTCTGCTGAAGCAGCTTTGCCATTATTCCTCCATCGCGTCCCCGTGGATGCCCGAGGGGAGCCGTCCCTCGTTGAGCTCCTTCTCCAACGCAATAATCTCCTGCAAGCTCGTCGCCTTCTTGATCCGCTCCTGTAGCCGCTTCTTCTCCGCATCCGTGAGCTTTATCCGCGATAGTTTCGATGGGGCTTCTGAGCCGTCGGCCGAGACGTTGAAGGTCGTGGTCTTGATTCCCATAATCTGTGCATGCTGTTAGATCGTGGCGCATGGCCAAGCGGTGCGAGAGCTTCCGTACCTTGGAGGCCAGGGCCGTGGGCTCCTCCTCAGTCCCAAACAGTTCCCGAGCCTTCTCTCTCTCTGCTTCCTTGACCTTTCCATAGTCTAGAAATCGCACAGAAGGGCATCTCCAGAGCACCCAGTATCGGTAGTTCTAGCATGCGCGTTAACTAACGCGATCCATACAACAGCCCATCCAAAACTCACCTCCTTCTTGGCCACGGGGTTGTCCGCCAGCACGAGGTGTGTCAATCGGGAGAACGATCCTAGCGCGTCCAGGTCCGCCAGCTCGGCTATGTTGTTCGACAACAGCACCAGGTTTGTGAGGTTAGGAATGGCCTTGGCGAGAGACGGCTGGATGCTCGTGACACGGTTCCGCGCGAGGAGAAGGGTCGTTATGCGCGGCGACAAGGGAAAGTTCCCCAGGACTTGAATGTCATTGTCGGTGAAGTCGATGGCGTCGTGAGGCTAATTCCAGCGCACGATAGTCAGCAAAAAGGGCCTTGCGACCTCGGAAGATAGAATCGGTGTAGTGCAACTTACGCCAGCGACACCCAAGTTCTCAATCGCGGGAATTCGGTGTCCTGTTCACGCCGCAAAGACGATTGTATCAACTCTGCGCTCCTACGATCAAAAGTGTAGCATCTGCTCTTTTCAAAACGCACCTCGGAGATCAAGCTCCCGCTCCTTGAGAGGGTTGAGATAGGATAGGGAATCCCGGATGAGGTCGGCGGTCAGCCGCATCTTGGATATGGGGTCGTTACCACGAGGTCAGATTTGGACGTGTCTCGGATGTTTTCGTGTACTTTAACGTAATCGAGAGAGACTTGTTATCGTAGAAGCCTGAGATTCACGACAAATGTTGGTGGAGGGCTTGTTTGTTGGATGGCAAGGCTGATGATCCTGACGAGGCGGAGGGGAAATTTTGGTGGTCGCATGTGTGTGTGGCTTGAACCACAGCTCTGTGCCTCACCCCGGATTTTCAGCCACGCTTAAATTCCCAAAGCAACTTGAACTATCAAATTCCCATACGAAACGTCGTTGAGCCTCGAGCAAACCAAATAGATATGCCTCCTATCTCGTTAGTGGCCATTTCGTTCTTTTCTTTTCGTTTTTTTTTTTATGCACATGGGGTTCAGATCATACTGGCGAAATTAATACATTTCAACTTCTAAAGAATACAAATCCAATTATTGCGGTACGGCCATGGTAAAGGATTACCAGGTCCTCGCCCTTGGTCTCTCAAACTCCAGCGCCACACGTCCAGCTGCGTCCCAATTCTATTGAAACACGAATACAACACCCATCCGGTCCACCGAAACGCTCATTGTGTATGGGTACTCCAGTAACGCCACGTCCAAAACTGAGTCCATGTGCGACTGTAACAGCTGCTGCTGCTGAAGCGAAATCACCGTCGATCTCGGGGGCCTCGCGCTCGCCGACTTCGACTTGGGACCGGAGCCCGCATTAGGAGCTGTCGGTGCCTGCCTGGGGAAGCGTTCCGTGTTCAGCGTGAGGGCTGTTGTGGGATGCGACGTTGTGTAAGTCGGCTTGGGCGAGTCTGGTGAGAGTCCGCTGTAGATGAACGAGCTCTCCATGCGCGAAAGGTCCCAGAATCGCAATCTCTTGTCTGAACCGCCTGTGATGATGAAGGCATGCCTGACGTCCCTCGAGTCCTCGGCGGTAGCTGTTCCCACGATCATCGCTCTGACGCCCCGATCAGGATTGGCTGTCTCGTTGGGCTCAATGTTGGTCGCATATCGTCCGAGCATGCCTTCCCGCTTGTCTTCGTCGACGTCCCAGGCCTCGTAGCCTTTGAGGCCGTCCTTACTGCCCCCGGCCCGATAGATTTCTCGACAAACCGTCTTCTCGAGATCCCAGACAGTCACCTCTCCCTGGCCCGTTCCGCCAGAGATGCACACCCATTTGCCACGGCCTTTGGTGGGGTGAATGCAGATCCTGTAAATGGAGCCTTTTCCTGGCAGCCCCCAGCCCCTGAGTCTCATCTTGAACCGCAAGTCCCAGAGGTCTACCACTCCGTGAGAGGTTCCAACACAAAGCCAGTTGCGTCTCCGATCAACGCAAAAGCAGGTAGGCGTTCCGTGATGAACTGTATTCTCAAGAACGTAAAGCAGATTCATCGTTCTCAGGTCGATGCCCAGGATCCTTGAACGGTTCGTGGCGATGATGAGAACGGAGTTTGACTCCTGCCTGAAATGTTCACACCATACCGCATACTCGTCGCTCGGGAGCTGGTACTCGCGTAGAACACGGAGTTTTCCGTATCTGATGACTCCACTGGCAGAAACGGTATCAACCTTGACGACATGAACGCTACCGTCCACTGCGCAGCTCACAAAACAATGCGAGTTTTCGATGAAACAGAGGGCGACCACTCGTGCGCCATCGCCATGCTTGTGTGTCTGCCGAGAGCGGTGGGTGATATTTCGCTCAAGCCTTGCCGTATCCCACACCCTGACCGTTCCATCGTCGCCACCAGTGATGAAGAATACGTGGTCAGGTGATGGCACGACCCTATTGATGGGCCCTCTGTGCTCGCCAAATGTCGCCACGACTTGTCCTTCGGGCCTCCATGGCTCCTCGCCCGGGGGAGCACTAATGCGGCTGGCCTTGCTCCTCTTGATAGGCGTAACAATAGGCCCAAACTCGATGACGTCGCGAGGGAAGTTGTCTACAAACATGTTGTCGAGCATCCTCTGAATGTTCGGATCGTTGCCTTCGTAGCTATGCCTCGAGATTCTCGGTCGCACACTCTCATGCTCGTTGCCCTCAGAAGACGGGGGTTTGTTTGGCGAAGCTTGGGCAAAAGGCCCTTCGACCTCGCCAAAAGCATTAGCATCTGTTGTGCCTGTCTGTGCGATAGACTTGTTTCTATCCTTGCGATCAAGCAGACTCAGGGCACTGGGTTGGTACCGAACGGCTCTCCTAGAAGCATACGGCTCCTCCTGGACAGACATCCCATCGTCTCCTGCGACTCCTACGCGTGCTGTTGACGATGTTCTAGAATGAGCACGGCCAGCGCTGGTAGGCGATAGCAGCCGATGCGGCGAACGCGGTCCCACGCTTTGCACCCGGCGGTTAGCGCCAGTTCTCTTTCTTCCACCGATCGAGTCGTCGATCGTCATGGAGGCATCGAGAAGGGCATCGGCGATTGTGTATGGTTCCGCCGGAAGGTCGAGGTTCACGACGGCTGTGGGATCGCGAAGAGGTGCATCGTTAAAGAATACCGTCTGAGGGTTGACTCCCAGGGTCTTAAGTGAGATGATCCCGGTAGAAGTGGTACCGTCGGTGGCTGAAGCATCCCGCGCCTTCATCTTACTCAGGCGCCAGATGAACTCTCTCAAGGCATCGAGCTTCAGTTCGTCCTCATGCTTCAGCCCCAGGTTCCTTAGTTTCGCCAACCATTGCTCGTCTTCATCGTTGCGGGCCACCCTTCCAATGGAGGTCGATGTCAGTTCTCGAGATGATCGCCCAGATAGTGGCCCTTTAGAGCCGAACAGCAACGGCCTAAGTTGCTGTAACGGCTTCCAGTAGATCCCACGCTCGGTCTTTAGGGCCCATGTGATTGCTTGGTCGAAAACGTTTCGCGAAAGCGGTCTCTTCAAAGCGTCGAGGATGTTGAGTTCCGAGAAGTCTGACAAAACCTCGACCTTCATGAAGGGCTCAACGAGAGGCATCAGGTTACATCTAACATCGGTAGCCGTCAAGAACATTGCAGACATAGACAGGAACTCAGAAGCGGATTCCCGGATCCAGATGTTCGGGTGCATGGTGAAGCGGCTGATGAGATCACCCAACTCCCAAACTTTGGGTCTTGATAGCAGGCCAAGGCCAGCAAGCTGGGCAAGAGAGTGGAGAGCTGCTTGCACTACAAATTCCTCGGGATCTGTTAGAGCTTGGATCATCAGCGGCAGCATAAACTCCTCCAGACTGGTGCTGCCGATAAAAGTCGCGATGCCCACTATCGTATCAAAGAAGGCGCTTTTCAGGGTCCAATCACGGTCGTTCAGATAGGTGTTGAGGTGTGTGAGAAGCACATCGTTGGAATGGTCGTCGAAGAACAAACAGAGCTCGGGAACAGACGCCAGGAATGCTCGGCGAACAGAGATATCTGGATCCTCAACGAGCTGCTTTGTGTGGCTTTCCAAAACTTCAAACAGCTGCCGGCCGGCATTATCGAAGACGCTTTCAAAATTTGCTTTGGCATCCGCTCCAGGCTCAACTTCGGGATCCGCGATAGGTATCGAACCATCGGCTCGCAAACTCGATGCCATGTCGAGGAACCGCTGTGCCGTTATAGCAAGGCTGCCTAAGCAGGAGGCGTAGGTGGCTCGAACCAGGGGGCTGGGTGTCCTCGTCCTTGAGCCCAAGGCAATCTCCATCCGGGGCAAAACATACTCTACCAGGACATGGGAGTTGATTGGCGTAACCATCTGGACAAGCTGCAGGAGCTGGGTTATTGCCCGGATAGCGGCAATCAGGACCAGCTCTGTCTCGTCTGGAATTAGAAGGGTCATGAGATAGGGCAATACCCTGTCTAGCTTGGCTTCATCGGTGAGCCGCTCTGAGAAAGCCAGGAGGACATCACATGCCCTGATTCTTGAAGAAGCGCGGGCTGTATTTCGCATTTGGGACACAATCAGTGTCAGGAATATTAGAGTCCCATCATCCTCCGGTGGTTCCAGGTCGGAGGAGATGGTGTGATCATGGTTGGGTATGTTTAGCCTGACGGGGAAATGAGATAGGCTAAGCCGAGATGTTGGCTGCAGGGCGCTTGAGGTGCGCTTCTCCGACTGATAGCCAAGGAAGTAGGAAATTTTATCAAAGTCGTAGAAGACGCGATCGATTCGATCATCGGCTTCTCCAAGGTTCTTCAGGGCGCCAGACATAGGACTGTTGCCCGACGAAGGATCTGTGATGAGTTCCATGTACTGATGGAGGAAGTTATAGAAGTATGTTGGAAAGACCTTTCCTTTCCAGAAATCGAGATACTGTTCGGCGGAATATCGTTTCTCGGGGTCAAGCTGAATCATGTGGGATATCATGTCGGCGACGTCTTTATCCGAGATGACACTGAGGTGGGTGATAACGGGGTCGTACTCTCCACGACGGTACTTGTAAAGCTGTGCAAGACTAAAGATCTCTGACTCGAGGAACATCTGGGCAATGACACAGCCAGCACTGAAGATGTCCATGGCCCATGTCATTTTGGCCTTTCGCGGTGGCGGCTCTCCGGAAGCGTAGAAGCGCTCGGGGGCGATGTAACACGTGCGACGGCCTGATGTATCGAAGAAGTAGGAGAAATCGCCAGGATTGTCGTCAGGCAGCATGACGGGTTTGTAGGCAGAGGAGAAGTCAGACAGGTACAGCCAGTTCCAAGAAGTCACGAGGATATTTTGCGCCTTGATGTCGCCGTGGTAGACATCCCGTGCATGACAGTCGCGAAGAGCACAAAGAAGCTGAAAAGCCAGCCACTTCTTCTCGATGTCCTCGAGGAACGGCCGAGTGCTAAGACGGTCGTAGAGCGAGCTGTAGAGGAACTGGCGGACAAGGTAACCGTTGGACTCGGTCTCGATGATGCGCTGGAATCCGAGGGCATTGGGTACGTCGGCGAGAGCTTTGCGCTGCTCTGTCCGCTTTTCGTCAGCCATGCTTCCACAACGCAGGGTGATGAGTGGGGAGATTACCGATGATCTGCTTCTTGTAGGTCTCCAGTTTGACCTCGGCGTACGGCTTGACGAGGACCTTGACGAGCACAAGACCATTCTCGTGGCGACCCCGGATGGTTTTCATGAATCGTGCATTGCCGATGCTCTTCTCGTAGTGTACGTCGCTCAGTTCCGAGGTGTCGATGCCCGCGGAGCCGACGGCCTGCGTCGCGAGGGAGAACCCTTGACCCATGGTCGGCGGGGGGGGAAGGCCTGGTGGGATTGTGATAGCTATCGGTCGGGGATGCGAGAAGCTGCCGTCATTTTGGAGGACTTGAGGGTGTGGAGGCAAGTTGTCCTTGTTTCGAATTCACAAAGCCCGCGGTATCTGGGAGGTTCGTCAGGGCTCGGGGGGGGAGAGCGATAAGCTGCTGTGTATGTGGAAGTGTAACCCAAGTGAAGCCCCAAGGACGTCATGCGTACCTGGTGAGCGCGGTCGGTGGGCCACTCACGCGATCTCCAGCGTCAGTGGGTCGGTTTGTGCTCCGAGCTTCCCATTGGTCAAATTGCCGCGGAGTACATACATATTTAGAAGCTTTGTGTAAGTGCATCCATCACCATTGCCATAAACCTGCTGTAGGCAAATTCGCCAGTACCTTTTTCCTCGGGGCAGATCTCTCCTTTACATTCATGATGCACTCTATTTTCTCCTTCTTTATCCTCAGGGGCCGAACCCTTATCCACATCGCGCATCAACCCAGTAACTACTAACTACTACATCGAACTGGATGGCGGCGATCCAGTCTTGAAGCTGTTTACTCCAGAGTCGATAATATAAGCAGTCAAGCCACCAGAAGGGCCGACTAAATGCAAGCCTCGTGCCCCGTCTTCGCAAGGCTGCTCCCCGAAGTGCGTCCCGAAATCTTCTCGGACCCTCTCGCGGAACACTACACCTACTTCGACTTGAATGGCATCAGATTGTGCCCCTTTCCCGAGCCAAAATGGCTGCTGTGCAAGCCCGAAGACGTAGTTGAGCCTGGCCTTCTATACAATCGTGTGGAACATCCTAATATTCGCTTCGACTACGTCCAACACCATAGACCTCCGTCAAAGGCCAAGCACAGAGACAGAGCTTGGCTGAGCCCTTGCACAGTCCCACGAAGATTTCAATGCGTCCCGCTTTTACATAAATATCGCCGCACGTTTCTTGAAGCCCGAGATCACCTCATTCAGAACGCCACACTTCGTTTCTTTTTCACACCATGGGAAGGCATGCTCCGGCGCGCCAACCCTTCCATCCACAGCATTCACCGCATGTCACGCTACATCGCCAACCGCATCACCTCCCTAAATCCCATCGTCACCAAAGAGATTATTGAACGAAAATCTCCAGTATAGCTTATTCAGTTCGAGAGCATGCGTTACATCGATGGCCTTCGAATCACTCTCCTCAGGGGGGGGGCGTTCTTCCATTTGCCCAGCGTGACAGTCGCTCTAGTATGGCATGAAACTCGGAGTACACTTTTGATCGGCAAGATGCTTTAGTCCAAAGATAAATGGGACCAACACTGTATTATGCTAATAAACAGCTTGATGAGATGCCGCGCAATTGAATAGATATGAACGACAGCTGAGTACAAGATGACATCTCGTGAAGCCTCTTTTTAGGTATTCCCATTTGTTCGTAACCATGAACCCAAGATAGATATATGGAAATGTTCAAAAATCAACAAACAGACCTAACCCGTAGTAGTTCGAGAGCATGCAACAACCCCACGCTATGAATGGTCTTTCTTTTTTAAAAGCTCCAGAGATTCAAAAAGAGAAAAACAGCAAGAGAGACAATGCCATCCCCGCATGGATGCAATGCTCGCGCTTCATGATAAAATAGCAGATATAAAATGAAGGAGGTTTTGGGATGATAAAAAAAAAATTGTTTCCACCGATTCCCTGGAGTTTCCTCTCCCAGTCCGTGACGCCCAGTGATGAATGAGGAGCAGAGGCTGACAAGCAAGCAATTGTATATGAGGTGATGGATGGTGATGTGGCTGGCTGGGGAAGGGGGGTAGGAGACCGTCACGGCGCTTCGAGAATCAACGCCCAGGCATATGGTTCGTGGCCACTCTATGGTATCGCACGATTCCGCATTGCCCGGGTCGATCGATATTGCAGCTTGGGGATCTCCATCTCGACGTCGATGCCCTCGTCGGCCTCCATCACGTTGGGATCAACCGCAAGAGGTGCCGAGGGATCAATTCCGGCCGGCTCAGCGGGTTCCAGCTTAGGGGGCTCTTCCCTGGCCGGCTCTAGCTTGTTCTCCTCCCTGGTCGGCGTTGGGCTACCTTCCTTGAGGCCGACAGACATGTCGCGGCGCATGCTGATGGGACGTCGTGTGCGAACCTTGCCCATCTCGCCCGTCTCCTTGGCTAGCTCCGGTTCCTCGCGTTGCACGCGCTCCATCTCCTTGTTGGCCATCTCCAGAACCTCCGCAAGCCGCTTTTGCACCTTTGAGATCTCGTCATTGCAGTCTCCGTCGCGGAGGAACTGATGCGCACCGTGCTCGCACATGCTCTGGACAAACTCGAGACCCTTATCCAGGTTGTCATACACATCGGGGGGCTGGTCGCTGGCGCCGGGACGCGATATTGACATGGGGCCGAATCGTCTGCTGCTCATATACCGCAGTGAAGGGAGCTCACCGTCGCCACTGCCACCGTCCTCCGACATATCCTGCTCGGCCAGCTTCTTGATCTGGGCAACTCTGGCGGCCATCTTGGCCTTGCGCATCAAGTTTCGGCTTGAGGAAACGAATCTCACGAGATCGTCAAAAAAGCTCTGGACATAACTATCATAATAGACAATGATCATGCTGCGTGTTCGATACGCTGCGGGAGTGTCTTCGGCCGACATCATAGATGGTGACTTGGCCTTCTTCTTGACCTGGGCTCGTGCTCGGGCTCGGGCTGCCTTGATGGCCTCTTGTTGTTGCTTGATAGCATCGGGACTCGGCGTAGGTTGCTTCGGAGTGTCGGCGGGAGGGGTTGATGACTGCTCCGGGTGTGCTACATCTTCGAGTATGTCTTCTCCAGCAGGAGCCTCGGCATGGATTACGGGAGGGTCATCCTTTGGTTTCAAGGACTCGGTTGATCCCTTATTCCGGAGGGACTTGGTCTCCGGGTTCTTGCCCTCGGCGGCGGCAACGGCAGCCAGCTCGGCCTGTCGGCGGTCGATCTGGCCGCTGAGGTCGTCCAGGCGCTTCAACCAGTCGGGGACGTTGTTGGAAAGGTTTTTCAGCGCATCCATAGCCATGTCGCGGAAGTCTGATTCTCGCGGGGGAGCCGTCTTGGCTAAGTTAGAGGGGGGGCTAGGTGATCAGCACCCAACGCCCCAGATGTCGGACAGAGGGCCGGCGAGAGGAACTGGAATTGAATCTCAGGAACTGCGTGTGTGCAGTTGTCGCGTCGGGATCGAGTCGGTCGAGGGACTGGGGGATGGACTGGGGGATGTGGCAAATAAGCGTATGGAGATCTGCGGCGTTCGCTTGCCGCTGGCGGATGTCGAGTTCGATATTGGACAATGGTATCAAAAGAATAAGTTGATTCAATCCAGCCGCATAATCCTTGAGAGAGTATGGATCAGGATATGATGGAGACTCGTACGGTCTTGTGTCTCGTGATGGTCGTAATGGTCGTGGTCGTCGTGAGATGTACAGGCCGTTTCCTGGGAATAAAAACAGATGTCAAGGTAGGTCGGCGGAAGATGCGGAAGATGCCTTTAAGTAACAAGGCACGAGACAAAGTTTGACAAGGTTCAATCGCGAATGCCGAGGGTCGTGGTTGGGATTTGAGTGAGAGAGTCGAGATTGGAGTTGGTGGTAACGGTAATGATGACCTTTTGCGGCGAGGAGTCGAGCGGCCCAGGGTCGATGGGGGTCCACTAGAGTAGTAGCGAGTTTCTTGGGAGTCGAACCAACAACCGGACAACCCAACAACTTGAAATGATCACGAGCCAGTAGGGTTCCTAGTCGTCGTATTCGTCGTCGTGTCGTCGTAGGGGTCTTCGAGGTCGTCGTTGTCTCCCAATGCCAACTGCAAACAAACTCTGCCACCTCTTTTTTTTCTGTCGACTTTGCTTGACAGGGGATGCAGGGTCTCTGGAGAAAGAACGAGAGACGGTGCGGCGGCGGGGAGTGAACTAGAATCCGCGGAAAGCGGATTACCGAGCAAGCGCTGGAACTCGCTATTCGAAGGGCTGCTAGGGGAAGCCTAGGGCGCGGCTGGACCTATTGTCCGATGCTGAAAGGCCTTCTCACCAGGGGCGGATCTCGGCTGAAGAGGGGGGGAGGGAGAAAAGCCACTGAGCCACTAGCGAGAAAGTGGACCTGGAGAGAGGATAGCGGCTTGAACTGGGCTGAGAGTTTGCTTAGGGCGCGGGAACGAGTTGGAACCCGAACCGGCGAGTCTGGGGAGTGGAAGAGGCCAAAGTAAAGTATGGGGGAGAGTCAGTTGGCCCCGGAAGGAATAAGCTAAAAGCCAAGGAGCCGAGATTCAAGAAGAAACCGGCTGCAGGCTATTAGCAAGGCTTTGATTTGCGAGAGGGAGGGGAGCGCGGGAGGATTGAGGGAAAAGAAAGGAAAGGAGCAAAGGAAAAAGAGGAGAGAGAAGAAGTGGAGGAGGAGGAGGAGAGGAGAAAGGGAAGCAGAAGAAGCCTAGCAACCCAACAAACAAGAGACGATGGATGGATCAGCAAAAGCAGTAGCAGCAGTAGCAGCAGTAGCAGCAGCAGGCGGGCAATGGCGGGATGGCGAGAGATTTTATTAAATGCACAAGGCCAAAGGGGAAAACAGAGTCGAAGACAACCAGGGGGGGAGGGTTCCATCTTTGAGAGGGCTCTTGGGGGGGGTGTTGAGATGGCTGATGAAGGGCTCAGGCCGGGGTAGCGGAGGGGCGTGGGTGGAAAAGAGGGGACACAACGGGGATGGATTGGATTGCACACACTGTACCCTTGACAGTAGCAGCAGTTACAGTAACAGCAGCAGTAACAGCAGCAGTAACAACCGCCTTGAAGTCCCGTAGGTACAGGATGCTGCAACAGCGGAGAGAGGGAGAGCAGAGTCATTGTTGCAAAGGTGGTCCGGCGGCACATGGCAAGGAGCATGGAGCATCCAGGATGGAGCAGCAAAGCAGGGAGCAGTTGACGATGATGGACGCACCATCCAGGATGGGCGGCGGCAGGGCGGCAGGAAATGCGGCCGCGGCGGCATGGGCATGGACATGGCGAGGCAGGGCGAGGCAGGGCAAAGATAATCAGCAGGATGTATTCCGTAACTATGACATGGGACAGTCAAGACGCGCAGGGAAATCATGAGGCACGTCAAGCAAGGCATGGCATGGCATGGCAAAATGCGTGGCATGGGTAAAGATGGACAAGTTCCATGTTGGAGATGGCTTCATCCGAGTCTTGGCCTCTTGGGGCCCTGGGGGGTTGCCTCAAGAAAATTGAAAATAGACACAGAATAATCCAGATCGGGAAACTAGGGCTTGACGAAAAAGGACGGGGAAAGAAGGAGGCTATAACCAAAGGGCAAAAAAGTGAGGAGACGAGAGGGAACAGCCAGGACCCCATGCGATGTGAAAGCGGATGCACGACGATGCGATGAGATATGCCACGGGGGGGTCACGATGTGGGATGTGTGTGTGGGATGTGGTGGGATGGGCGGCGCGTGGATGGTGCACCACACAAACACTCCAAAAGAGACGATTTAAGAAAGGACGATTTGAATAGAAGAATGAGACAAGAATGGCTTATCATTCATCTTGAGGGATGCTGCCAACAACAAAGCCATCCGCAATCAGGTAGGTACCGCCAGGTCTTGACCTTGACATGACCCAACTCGGAGACAATACCCCAGCTCAACCTCGCCCGTTTATTCTCCGTTCAAAAGAAACGCCCACGAAACACAACCAACTCACGCACGCTCCAGCTAACACGCCTCCAGATGCACAACAGCAGCTCTTCCGCTCAGCCCTTGCGGGTCATCATGACAGCGGCCAGGAGGGTCTGAGCGGGAACGTCCGTACTTTCTACCGGCTCTCTTTTGCATGCTCGACTGTTAACGTCGTCCCCGGCCGCTGTTAGTACTGTGCTGCACCTCTTATTTGCAAGGGCGTGTATAGGTACTGTACGGCCCTGCGTTGCGTACTCGTAAAGAGGGAAAGGCAGCGCAGCGGGGAGGTGGAGCCGTTAACCACCGCGAGAAAGGGGTGGCGGACGGCCCATGATGCCCTCTCTGGCCATGTCAAACAAGGGATTCAGTCACTGCTGTGTGGTGCACAAACCAACAAGAGGCCATCCCATGGCCAGAGACCGCTGCATGGATGGGGTCGGCTGCTGTCGACGGCAGCGGAAAAGGGCCAGTCGGACATCAATATCCAGCCCTCCTCTCTCTCCAGCGCCGTAAACCACGTCGCTTCAGAGTTCCAAGGTGGTTGAATATCACGACGAGCTCTGTGAAACTTACAGGAACGTAGCACAATTTCTTTCCTCGCGAAGCACAGCCATCCGCCGATCGCCCTGTCCAACTCCGGGCCGCTGCCGCTGATGCTCATGGCTTCTCCCTCCCTCGCCTGTCACGATATCCGCAAGACATTCCCTCGTGCCGGACCGCCGGGTTTATTTTAAAAAAGGACGGCGGACGGGAAGGGAGGGAATCGCCCTTCTTTCGTGCGCACTTATTTGTTGAACATCGCCCTCGAAGCCCAAATTGGGAGATTCTTGCGCTCGTAAAACATGGCCAAGCAAGAAAAAAAAGGCAAATTCTTTTTTTGTTTCTCAATTCGGTCCTGTGAGAGGTAAGAAGATGCTTGGTCCGTCGGCTACAGAGATTGACGGAAAGAGAAAGTTCTGGGCAACATCATGGACAGCCGAATTCAACATGACCAACAGGCTCATGGCTCGCAGACTGCGCCGCATTTGGCCATCTGGGGAATCAACCAACTTGATAACCTCTCACTCTCCTCATACGTTGCCGGAATCGAGAGAGTGACACATCGCATAGACCACCACACAGGAACATG
Organism: Fusarium nematophilum; assembly: GCA_033030565.1. Classification (NCBI taxonomy): domain Eukaryota; kingdom Fungi; phylum Ascomycota; class Sordariomycetes; order Hypocreales; family Nectriaceae; genus Fusarium; species Fusarium nematophilum. Next base: position 19,975 of record JAVIXY010000252.1, read on the forward strand.
TGGAATCTTGTGTTCCGGGCAATGGAAACTTTGAAGAGGGAAAAAAGTGAAACCCCGTCTCAGCTATTCGGACTTGGCCGACCTGTCATCGACGTTTCTCTCCTTTCCCTTTTGACTCGTTCGGGCGCGGGCTCGGGAGGCTTTTCGGTCGGCATGCAACAGGCACGGCATCGCATCAGAGTTTCAAACTCTTTTTGTTCCGTTTCCAAGTAGGTATTCGATCAAAGCCCCCCCTTTGCCTCTTCGCTTCGGCACCCAGGACTCTGTTCACCGGACGGGCTCAAGTCTGACCTGACCTCGCCAAGTAAACCTCACCTTGGGCCCCCTTGCACTTGGACGGACCTCACCACTTGTGCCCCGCTATCACCTTTTTTATCTTCAGATGGCGTAGTCTAAATTGCTTCATGTTGGGTCGCACAGGATAAACTGGGCACCTGACTTGGACGAGGTTCCCCAGGCACGGACATATTACCACTGTGAGAACGCGGTACATACACGTCAAAGACTCATGACAGATGACCGTCCGAGCTTTCCCTTGTAGATGATCTCTCTCTCTCTCTCTCTCATGCGTTGCCTGTTTACTTGGTGTATCCCCGTCTTGCTCCACGCCGGGGACGACATCCGCATCGACGTTGGCAGTGACCGATGCAGAAGACGGAGGCGCCGATGGGCGCAGTGGGGAAGAACATTCGTTTATTCATTCATTCATTCCACTGCAAAAAATCTTAGATGTGATACTTAGACGTTGGAATTCATGGTCCGGAGACTACATGGATCATTGGGGTAAATCTCAGTGGATCTTTGTGCCTTGGAGATAACGGAGAAATCTCCAAAGCTGCCCTCCACAAGAAAAGCCTCCATGTCCCACCCCGACACACAAATCTTGCACTGAAACTACCTACCTATGTAGGAAGGTACAGAGAAAGATAATCCATCCTACAGCCTCCCACAGCAGGCTCGTCATTTGTGCGCCCACAGCATGGAGGTAGTCTCATGGCCAGGTACCCGTTCGCTGCAATTCCCACATCGGGCAGTCTCACCTCACAGCATGCGGCGCTGGCTGGCTGGCTTGGTAACTCGAGCTTCGGGAAGAACCCTCAGCCTTGTCACTTGTGCGTGTTGAGTTGTAACCCCAGATTCTAGGCAACTTCAACCCCCATTGCGGTCTGAGAATCACAGCGTCACATTCAACATAAACGAACGCTTCTTTCGCCCAAGTTAGCCCTTTGTATTCGGGCTGCTCCGTAGTGTGCTTCGTCGTTGCGACGTGGAATCTGCATGCAATGTCATCGAAAATCCTCCATCGGCCCCCCCTTCGGTGAACAGTATTTGGACGATCGGCCAACACAGTACGTTGCTATGCGTCTCAATGTGTTTCATCCACCTACGCCCTTCGTTTAAATCCACAAAGTGTCCACTCTCCAAATGCCTCAACCGCCCCTCCAGTGACTTGCTATTCCTGTGAGGTATAGTTTGCTATAGACTCCTCGTCTGCAATTGACAATTGACAGAATCATTTTCAATTAAGCTTAGCCGAGTTGAATAAGGCATTCTTTTTTGGCATTGTTGGTTCTAGGATGCCTAAAAGCAGCCGGTCCGTGAGTTTAAAGCATGCTGAGATGCCAAATCAGGGAACTGCTGACCAGCTCGTCCGAACCCCTGGTCGGTTTTCTGGAGGGCACCAAAGTTACTGAGTACATACGCAGCCAACAAGCGAGCTTGTCTCTGCAGAAGGCGTCGAGCAAGAGGCTGGGCTTGTCCACCTCGTGTCCAACGGCCGAAGAAACCGATCGCGGCCTTGTCAAGAACAGGGTCACATCATTCCCCGTAAACGGACCATTCGAGTCTAAACTTTGGCCAACTTTTTTTCCCCAGTCTGCCGTGGCGATCGGACCTGTCGATAGCTCAGCCGCCTATAATACGTAGTCTACACTTTTGCCGTCCGGAGGCTTACAGGGCAAAACGGCCGAGTTGTCGCTCGGCAGTTCCCCTCATCCAAACGAGGACGCCATTTCCCCCTCGCCTATGCTTGTGCTTGAACCTGTTTTCAACGGCTCGGTTCCGTCCCTCGGCCGCAAGATGGACCTCGTCTCCGATTCGAGGGCGGCTGATGGCTGATGGAGATTCCTTCTAATAAGCGCCGATGGATGTCCGTCGGCCGCACTTTATGGCCGACAACTCACTTCTGCGCCGCCCCCGGGAGACAAGCCAAGGATGACGAAGGAAGAAAAGTAACGCTCTGTTGTTTTTAACTCTGCTTTTTTTCTGTTTTTTTCTTTTTTTCCCCCCGCCGCCTGCTGCATACGCCTCCCGTCTCCATACTACTCCATACTTTAGACGGTGTGTCATCTTCGGCACTTGGTGGGCGAAATACGCATGGTTGCAGCCCCCTTGTCGCCCATGCCCTTTTCACGATTCCGCTCCAAACAGACGAGACGAATGTTCTCTCTCAGCGTTGCATTTTCCCTCTCCTTTCCCTGTCCTTCTGCCGATTGCAGGCGTCGACAAGTCATCACCTGACCTCGTGCGTCCAAGCATCCACTTGCCGGCATCGACAGGCCCTGAACATGCCCATCATGGGCCTCTCCCTACGGGGTCGGTTCCGAAGGGGGCCACTGAGCTGCGAAATGCCGTGTTTACATGGATCCGTGTGTCGACTCCCGCCGCCAGAAACCCCAGTTTCTCAGGTGAGGCTCTCTGCTGATGCTGGGGGCGATTGATCTCGTCGTGTCGGTGGCTGCCCGCGCATGCAGACCTGGCAGGTCAAAGTCCTGGACCCTTCGACCTGGACCGGACTTCACATCGGCATCAACAGGCCGGATTCTCATTGTTCGACACCCCCCCTCAGCGGTGTAGAAGGCAGACTTTGTCTCGCGCGGATCCGATGTTGCACCGGATCATAGCACCCAATCCGTCAACCCGCAGCCACAAGCCATTCGAGCATGAGATGAGCCGCAGATGAGGTCTGCCTTTCATCAAACGGACGCACAGCAAAGCAGCTCGTCGAGCCCAATGCAGCCTAAGGATTAGCGGGTTTAGCTTGCAACGTGGATACGACGAATGGTAGCCCTCGTGTTGTCTCCGTCGATCCTCGGCTCGATCCGCTTTAGACGGCTTTAAAAAAAAAATAAACAACGAGCAGAAATGCCGCCAGTCGTGGGACCCATTATCTTAGTGTTGTTGGGAACTCCATGCCTGGAGGAGATGGGCTTCTCCTTCAACTCGGGCCGTTCTTGAAATTGAGACCTGAGACAGGCTGCACTTCTAGCCGCTGAGTCGAGGTCAGGAAAGGCGGGTGGGCATGCAGGCGGCCACCAGAGACATGCGTCTCATCTCATCTCAGACAGCGACCGATCCTGTATCCGTACGTACCGTGAGATCCAATGATTAGCTGACTAACCTGATGCTGTAAGATCTGTATAAGCAAGCTGATTCCGTCGTATAATGTGACGTACCTACGGTAGCTCGACTGATTTACACCTGCGATCAAATGCGAATCGGACAGCCGCGGCAGCAGGGCAAGAGTCGGCATCAATAGTATGAGAAACACCTGATGGTCGGAAGCAAGCAGACAAATGGAAAGAGAGGAGATCCATGCTGACCGGTGACAGGCACCTGTCTTGATTCCGACTGGACGAACCTGGTCCGAGTGATCCCGGCCGCAGTTGGACATGTTCTGTTGGTTTCTGGCTGTTGGCTGCTGGATGTTGGCTGTTGGTTTCAAGGCTGGGCAACTGACAATCAGCCGGAGAAATTGGCAGAAACCCTTCGACTTGAGCAGGGAATATGACAAGGTCGGTACGTTTCGGGCAGAATCACAGCATGCCCTCACGTATCCCCTTCACTGGCACATTGGTTCATGTGTGCCAATCACGTAGTATCTCACGACTTGGCAGGCCTCATGTTTCAGAAAGGGAAAAAAATGTTACGCCCTGCTACTCTCCTGTGCCGGCAACTACCGAAGGAGCCTGGATCTGGCCCTCCGCATTGTGAGAATGTTTGCCATGAGGACCTTCCAGTAGCCGCCGAGGTTGTGAAGGAGTTTGCCAGCCGGGTGTGTGCGTGGCTGAACTAACTACCGTGTCCCTTGCATCATCTCCGATACGTTCTTCAGCACCAACAGTCAATGTTGTCACATTATTGTCTCCTGTACCAGCGGCTGTTTAACCAATTCAAGTGAATATATGCGAGCCGCAGAAAGCCCAATATGAAGAACCGCAGATTAAACACTCTCAAGACGCAGTCCAACTCGGCCAACGTCCATTGGCAAAGGTCCACCACATCCCCTATAGCATGGCGGAGCTTGACTCGTGGACTGTAGTGTTGGGCTGGATTTTTAATTACTGCACTGGACGAATATTGCCTCTTTTTCTCGGCTCAATCAATTCGTGGCTTTCGGTTGCCTCTTTGTCTTGTAAGACGGGACAGGAGCGCCGGTGCGTCTGAGCAGGGTTGCGGCTCCATCGCAGAAGCTGCGCTTAATTAGCGATGCCGTGCTACACCCAATGTTGCACGTTTCTATTTTCAGTGCATCCAATTCAAGTCGCCAGATCCCTTGATGGTGCAGTAGCTTTCTGGCTGTTTCGTCTTGAATGGTTTTGTCTGTGGTTCAGAACTTTGGAGGTCTACAGCAGACCTTTTGCGAGGTTGCTTTTTGCAAGCAAACTCTCTCTCTCGGCCTTTTCCCATTAGGGTAACCGGATGAGGGCCCTACCGTGACGATCAGGGCTTTCTTTTCTTTCATCTTTGTTAAAATTCAGGATGGTCAAGGATCAGCAACGCCAGCCTCACATTTGCTAATGCAACAAACCGTAGCTAGCGCGACTCGATCGCTTTCGCTCAACCGTTCTGGGGCAATGAAACGGCCAAGCCCACGAAACCGATAGAGTTCAATCTATTTACCTCAAACAGCTCCCGGCAGATGTCAATCGTGAGATTTCACGGCAGTTTGAAGGGACGACACGCCGTGTAAATGGCGTCGGATATTGCTGGGAGGCCCATGCGGACGACTAAGGGAGACTTCAGGAGATTGATATGAGAAGTGTCCGCCTACCGATTCCTGGATCCCTGACATAAAACATGAGCTCTGGAAGCGGTCACCGAGTCCAGTGATTCGCTCGGCTACGAGACTTGGTCCGGAATTGCGATCCCAATTGCTTCACTTGACCGTGGTGTCGGCTTTTATTCTACATCAGAGCCCCAAGACCAAATAAGACGTCTGAGATGCTGGTATTCACTCTAAGCTGCAAGGAGCTTCTGCAACTTCATCTGGCGGATGGATCACCTGGTTCGATGATATATGCATGTATGAATCCAGAGTCTCTCCGGCTCCTACTACTACGTACTTCAACTCAGACGCTTTACTCCGGCTCAGGCGACGCCGGCTGAGGCAGCAACGGCCTTCCGGAAAAGGTAGCTGGAAGCAAAGCAATTGGAGTTCCATTGACTCGCCGAGTATGAACGGAACTACGATGCGGCCGCAACCGAATGACTCGCCCCAGATTATCAAACATTGGTAATAGCGGGGTAGTCTGTCGATATGTTCCTTGGTCATCATTTTACTCATTTTGTATCAGACGTGAAGCACGATGCGATAATGATGGAGTTGCCGAGCCTTTTGGCTAGCCCACCCTAGCTGAGGCACTAGTCTAGCTCATTTGATGATCGACACCAAGGACTGAAACGTCACAGTCCACGAGAGGACTGGCCTCAAAAGTTCAGACTCACCATCATCAACGCCAGCAGGGGCCATAGCAGGCGGTGTGGCGGCGATCGGGCCTAGAGCATCTTAGGTGCATGGCTCTATCTGTGTCGGTCGCCGAAGGACGGCCGCCTCAAGAACTCCAAACTCAGCTAGTTATCAACAACAAACAAGACAGGGCAGAACTCCTCGACGGAGCGCCGCGGGTTGCCGGCTGATTGATACGAGCCGGACAGCAGCCGAGACCAAGCCTGGATGATACCTGTTCATCCCGTGAGGAAACGTCAGCTGCATCAGACAGGCGGCCGCTCGAAGAGCGAAGCCCTACGCAACGATGCGAGCTAGAAGGATTGATAATTCCAGGTAATATGTACGTACTTGGACCCTATGGTGAGACTGTGAGGCAATGCGACATGGCGTGTACTTGGTACGGAGCAAGGCAAGCAGCGTCACTGGACGTTGAAGCTCATTAGCGATTGACAGGACGCACCACCATGTCCTTAACTTGCCATAATTGTATGGAAATTTGGAATGCTAAGGCGCGAAGCTCGGAGGCCGGGGGACGTTGTCAGCGGAATCCAATGCTTGGCTACCCCAGTTCTGCGTCCGATATCCGCGATGTTTTTTTTTTCCCAATACTATCCTATCTCCCCGGAGGCAGGCCAATCCCAGTCACATGTAAACTGTAAAAGAGATGTCGTTCAAGGCTCGTTCTAGGGCAAGGCAGGCAGGCGATTTTTTCCCCCTGGTTTCCCCTGCGAGTGAAAGAGTTCGGCGAACGTCGGTCAAGGATCTGAGAACAACACGCGGATGAAAGTCGACCCCGGCCCTGGCGTGAGATGCCGCGCCCTTCTAGACCGCTCCAAGGAAAGGCCGCTCCACTCCGGATCGAGCTTGTCTCTTACCCGCCGATGGGTGTGGCGTGGAATGCTCGAACTGGGCCAACTGGGCAGCGGAGCCTGGTCGAGAGTGTGCTGCTCAAGGGGGTGAAACCCTCGCTGTCATGTTGGTGGATTGGATCAAATCTCTCGGCGCGCTCACAGAGGGACAAGACACACCGGTCGGACACTCTGATGAGCACCAACAATGAGCCATTTCGACAAGAGAGCCTCACAAGCCTGGAAGAGTAAGCCTCGGCCAAAGAGCACAGCTGGCCCCTTTCAAGCCTCGGACCTCGGGCTCGAGCCACCAGCTCAGAGGCTATCACCACTAACCAACGCGAACCACCAACCAACACATTCAAATGATGGAGAAAATGCGGAGGAAGCGCTTGTCCGCTCCGCGTCCGTCTTAGACTTCTTACGGCGTAGGTCGCCCCAAAACCCTCCAAGCCCTTTCCTGCACGGGAACCACCGACGACAATCCCACATCCGTCATGATCCTAGATTAGCTGACGTTACGCACGTGTCGTCGCCCGCCGGCTGTTGCTTCGCGCCCCTCCCCAAGTCGGACTCACGCCAACATGCGTGACGCTTCTGGTCCATCTAAGCGCCTCGTGTTCCTCCAACCACCGCAGGGCACTTTACGACGCGCTGCTCTGCATTGACACCCTTGCCCTGCGAGCTCGTTCCAGGCAACACCGAATGGGCAAAAAGAGACGACCCCAGAGGTGGAGGGGAATTCCGGGGTTCCTTTTCGGCTGAACCTTGCCCGGCTCTAATGTATTGAAGGTTGCAATGAAGAAATTTTGCCGCAGGGAGAAGAAGGGTGTGTGTGGCAGGCTGTGGAGGTGCCGAAGGCCGTTCTGCGGTACGGGAGCGGACCGACTCCTCTGAAAGAGCCCGAAATAAAAAGAAAAGAAAAAGAAAAAAAAAAAAAACACCGGCCGATCGGCGGGCCGGAGGTCCGAGAGGGGGCGGAAGACTCCCCCCGAGTTACGAGCCGCGGATACTGTGTCAGGTGGATGGAAGACGCGTCGAAGAGAGACGGAACATCAGATGGGGCATGATGTGAATGAGCTGTCAGTGATCAGCGTTTTTTCCTGTGTCTTGTTTTCGATATACAACCGTTACCCTCCTCCACCCGCAACTGATCTGAACCCCCCTCCCCCTAGTCCCCAGCCTCTCCCGCGATGCAACGGAGGAGGGGAAGGGCAAGGGTGGGGAGGGGAACAGGGGTCGACGCATCTGCACGTCCACGGAAGCGGAATTAGGATCAGAGGATTGCTGCGCTGCTGCTCGAACTGCGACGAGGGGCTTCGGCGATATCCTGAATCATCATTCATTTCATGCTGCTCTGACAGGCAGATCAGTTGGTTAGCCTGTGACGCCATTTTTGACGTCCGCAGTTCCGCATCGAGCGCCATGTCCGGACGGGAGGATCCATCTCGGTGAGTCGATGAAGAGTGATAGCCATGAGATTCCCTGAGGTTTTGCTGCAAATCCAAATTGAGCCGCGGGAGTCATCATGTGCTCTGTTGTCCCTGATCACCCGAAACGAGCTCCAATTTTGAGACTCCTGTTTCGTTGTCTCACTCTGCATCCATCTAGAAAACATCTCCGTCCATCACAAAACAAGCCTCCCGCCCCCCCTGTTTCCCCCTTCCCGCGGAACCCTAGTTCTCTTCTCGAAAGAAAGAGGAACAACCCCAACCCCAACCCCCCGGCTTCTCCTTCTCCCATCCCAGACCGACGACGGGAGGCTGGGCTTTCAGGCTTTCTTGCATGTCTTGCGGTCGGTTCTCGAGCAGGTCCTCAGCCCAGCTCTAATTAGCAATGCATGTCTCGCTCGGCCTGAACTGAACCTCGCTGCACCCAAGCCGCTTCCATGCGTTGCGTTGCGTTGCGTCGCGTTGCGTTGCGTTTATGCAGAGCCTACGGACGGTCATGCAGTCCCACGCGTCTCTATGTGCAGGGCTCGTCCTCCCTTCACCGCATCGTATGCACCCGCAATTTTACAAATTATGGACCAAGACGGGACCGAGATGCAGAGAAGGAAGGCGAGTTTCCGCTCGACAGGTTCCGTAAGCATCTGCTCATTGCCCATCCTCGCCTTTTCTTGCCTGCCGCCGAGGCCAATCAGCCTCACCGCGCATGTGCGGTCGAGCGACGGCCGAGATGGAGCCCTTTTTCGCGAACTGGGCAGATCAGATCGCAGATCCTTTGACGCTGGTGGGTCTCGTGACGGCTTCGCTGGCGGAGCATTAGGAGTATTACTCCGTACATAGTAGGGGAGGGGGTGGGTTGACGATTCCAGCCGTCGGTTGCGAGATGAGGGACGATCACTTGGACTTGGCATTGCATGCATAGCAGTGTCACTTGCGAGCCTCGCAGAGGGCCAATGGAAGACATTGCTAGCACGGAAGCTAGAGTTGAAGAGGCCTAGAAGAACCTGCCAGAGGAATTTGGTTCCATGCGGGCAGATGGGCTTTTGATGATGCGTTTCAACCGGGATGGCCTGTCGCCGAAGTTGATTACCATCCGAGCGACTGCATGGTGAAGGTCTCTGCCTGGTGAGTGATTAGTCCACCGCTGTGATTCCGAGAGTCTCCGATGTTGAATTGAGGGCTCAATGACGCTGAGAATGCGATATTGTAGAGGGGGAGATTGGCGCGTGGAAAGTTCGTTGGAATAGGGTAGGTGAGAGGTGGCTGATCTTCCTATCACGGTGAGCGAGATACGGGCACCCTGCTCTAGGTTCGCAAGAACAGGAGAACGTCTCCAGGAAAGTGATGATATTTCTACGTGGCAGTTTTAATTTGCTCCTTCGCTCGGCGACACCCAGAACTGCAGTTCAAGGCGTTGCATGTCGTTCGCCTCGGGAAGATACATGAACATAACATCGTCGACTCTCAATATAGTTGGAACTTTGAGCACACTAGAGCTCGAAGAGTACCGATTGCGTTGCGAAAGCCGAGAATATAGTCAATTCATGGCCAATAAAGACTCAATAACCATGCGTTCATGCACAACTGCAAGTCTCTCAGGCTCCCTGCATCTACATGATATCGATGTCGGTATAAGTCTATGTTGCTATTTCGTAAAATGTGGCCAACCGCCCTGGCACAATCATTGATCAAACGAGGGACCCAAGAGATATAGCTACCACCGGTTTATTCGAGGGCATATGACACCATGTTGGCTGCATGAGCAACAGACACCCTGCGGTCGTTGGCGCTGGCTTCAGGCCAGTCCAAATACCGAGCCGGTTTCCTTCAGCCGTTGAAGAGCCACACTCGTCTAACCGGACAACTACTTCTTAGACGGACCTAAAGTGTTCATGCGTTCTTTTGGACCCGAACTCCTCACTCTCACAAGGTGCAGGGGAACGGGCCCAAAGACAGTTGTTCACTCTCTGATCCCTCGTGCGAGGCCGACCGAACCATTCATATCACCCCCGGGCTTCGTACCACAAGATCAGACGGGTCTCTATCAGTCAATGTGTACCCGAGGGGCAAAGTCATGTTTTCAATCAACAGAAGTCCAAAGGCCTGGAGGAGTGTCAAGCTTCACTGAGGAACCCCGAGTAGCCGCCGATGTAGTCGCACTGCCGGGTTAAACGGGAATTGCCACCATGGTTGAACCCAAAGATGACTTGAGGTTTCAAGATAGATTCGGGAAACACTCTGAAAGAGATCCCGGCAACATGAACACCACGCGGTCTGGGAATCATGATAGGCCAGTGACTCCATTCTACGAGAGTATGCTTCGAGGGTGATCATGGGACCTTCAAAAGAATCACACCTAGGCGCCCAAGTAATCCCACAGGAAGTGCCAGATACGACTATGAGAGGTTCATAGGTGAACGTGGTGGTCATATCAAGGGAGAAAGCTGGAACCTCACCACATGGAGCTTCAATGGCTTCTCGACCCCGGCAAGGCTTGAGAAGAGGGAGTCACCAAGCGTTGAATCCAGGGCCACTGCCCCATTCCCAGACCCTAAATGAATCCTTACATATAAAATGATACCAGGCCTAATCCTAGACACGATCCCGCTTCTGGAGTTCACCTGCTGGCATCCCTTGGCCAGATGTCCCTATCCTCTCAACTAAGCCATGTGCGGCGTTTTAGCATAAATGTCCAGCGAACGAGGTACGAAACCTCGATACTGTAAAGTCCTGCTCGGGACACATAACTTAGAAGAACCTAGGTATCGAGAGGTCGTGTTATCAGTAAGCTCTTCTGGATTCGACAAACCAGAGTCGCCTTGACAAAGTCAAGGAAGCCTTCAAAACCCGCCTTCCACGCCCATCTGGTGTTAAATGACTTGAGCTCGGGGTTATTTAATTCGAGTTGTTCACGAGGTTGCTATCAACTCTACCGCGATGGCGGCGTCCAATATTATTCCATGAAGGTGAACTAACTAGTATATGCTCTCTGACAGGCTCTCGTCCCACATCGACACTCGCCCAGAGACGAACGCCAATCTCGACATTCTTTTGAAGATGGATTCATCTAATCTACTGCTTTAAAGTCTCAGGGCCAAAGCTCCGTCTCCTCCCACGAGTTCCCTACCAACCGATAGTTCCACCGCTTTCCTTCCTCGGGATCCGTCAGGTCCACTCTGTCCACCTCTTCCGGCACAATTACCACCACGCGAAAGTTCTTCCTCGCAACCTCATCGTTTAGATCGTCTACCTTCTGCCCCAGCCCCAACCCGGGCGCGGGTGCCTCCGAACGAGGCGTCCCCGGGGGAGGGTTTCGGAACGATCCCCGCATGATGGGGCTGAGGTTGCCAAAGTGCGCCGTCACCTCCTTGGCCCAGTCCCAGGAGCCGGAATCATCGCCTTTGAGACGCATGTGTTTCTCTATGGCCTGCCTGACGGGCACCGTCGAGGGTTGGTCGATGTCCGGTCCGAGGAGATAGGCTCGGCCCCGGAGACGCCACTGGGTCCTGGACGGGACGGCCCAGAAGACGGCCTCGACGGGGCCGCCGCCGCCGGACTCCGGCACCGAGGACCCATCCGGGGATAGCTCGGGAACCTTTTCCATACGGGCATCGGTTGTAATGGTGAGCAGGTCACTCTCGTAGGCAGAGGGGTTTAGCGGCGCCTGGTTCTTGGGATTGACTGGAAGCTCAGCCCACAAGCCACGGAACACAACGGTGCGGGATCGAGGAGAGATGCAATCGCTGGCAGAGGATGAAGGACTATGATGATGAAGGGTGCTGAGGAAGAAGGTAGGCGAGTCCATCTCATTGATATGACTCAGGAATGCAGACCGCCATGGCGCGGCGGGAATAGCAAGAGAGCCAGACATTGCGTGATGGAGATGGCGGAGGATTTGGGTTGTTCGCTGCACCGAGTGGTTGGTTGAGTTCATGGGTGATGTGGCATGTGCAGTAATATCATGAGAAGTATACAGTCTGTTTAGAGAGCTGTGAGGCTCATTTGTCGTGAGGTTGTGAGACCCCACTTCGGGTCTGGGCATCATAGGTCGATTATCAGCACCAGACGCTTCGTCTATGATTCATAATAACTCCGGCCCAAACCAGCAAAGAAATCCCTTCAGGATTGTCTTTCAAGTTACCCGTAGATGCCAATTGATCAGATTCCGCCAAGGAATTTGTTCCTCTGAGAAATGTGGCGGTGCGGATCATCGCAACTGAGATCTGGTCATGTATCGTTTCCAGATGCACCAACCTCTACTAACATGACTCTTGAGGGGGGGGGACGAAACCTAGTACCAGCACCAGCTTGGGGTTATGCCCAAACTAATTATCGCTACTCATGAATAGAAGAAAACGAGGGTCACGACGATAGTCCGTGAGCCTACATGATGCTACTAAGCGGTCGACGAGGTAGAAGTCCAGACGTCAAAGTACACAGATAATGGCATGACAGCCGGGTCATCAATTGAGCGCACGAATGTAGAATGACATGTGGCCATGAGACATTGAAGCCAGGAGCCCATGCCCTCATACTTGCTGCACTGTCATACCTCTTCCGCTTGGTCTGCTGGCCTGCTAGCCCTTACCCAGGCTGCTTCTCATTTCAGATGTACGTCATTGGCCCTGCGCCAGATTGGTCGACGAAGTTCTCCGTGAGGGTCCAGACCGTCCGGGGTCTAAAGCCTGAAAGGGTTTAGACGGGGAGTCAGGCGGTTTGCAGCGGCTGGCCAGTTACCGACGGAAGTTGGCGAAGGATCAGGACGAGGAGGAGACGAAGCAGCGACACAGTACCAAGGCAAAGGCAGCTGGAAGGCAAGACAGGGCAAGGGATGGGAGAATAGGCCATGGGAGGGAAATAGCCCGTGTGAAATGGCGGATCGTCCATCAAATGCCGCGCGTTCGACAGCGTCCCGCTTGAATAGCAGGTGTCCCGTAGTCTCGGCGTTTATGCCACTCCGACATCCCCGTGCCAGGGGATGAGACTACGCCTGTCTTGATAAGCATCGGGGGCCATCCCCATGCCCCTTCGATGGAAGCTTAATACCGCCATCTTCTCCTTTCTCGAAGCTCGTCTGTAACTGCCGTTGTGTTACCTGAGATGGGACGTCATGGAGCTCAATCAACGGCCTTAGTCCACGTAGCAAATGACTTGGAGCTAGCCGCAAGGCGTAGGGTCGAGAACCTTCACATGTGCCCCCGGCAAAAAAAAAAGAAGGAGTCGATATTGAGTTTTTACCAGTTGATCCAACAAATAGTTCTGGTAGGCCGGCTATCTCTAGCGGGCGGAGAAAGATGGAGAAACATGTCTCAGGCACGGAGATCATGGACTTTCTCGGGACAGCGAGCACCTCAAGGTAGCGGACAAAAAGACTTGGCTTTAGACGGGCTGTCACCGCTGTCGCTGGCGCCCGACTTTACCAGGGTCCCGGGCTGTTGGGATCCTTGGGGGGGTTTCTGTTCTGCGACGATCCATTGGATGCGATCCAATGGATGGCTGGATGATGGACCGGGGGACTTGCAAATTTCACCAGGCCCGACTGGTTGAGTGCGGCTGGAGGAGATGTTGCATTTGCAAGTGCCGGTGTGTGCTCGGGAAGGGTTCGAGGGGGGGGAGAGAGGGAGGGGGAGGAGACAGATGATGGTTGATGGCAGCGTCAAACGTCAAGACTGCCATCACCTTGGCTAGTGGCAGTCGTTGAGCCCCCTTTTTCCCCCTTGGTTCTGTGGTCTCTGGTCTCTGGTTGCTCGGATCTCCTTCCATCTCCTTATTGCTTATCTGATCAAAAGATTGCAACATTATGGCTCACTGAAGCCTGTCTCACCAAAGGGGGCGGGTTCTAGGGGGGATCAGCCTGGAAGACCTTTGCTTCTCTGGCTTAAACGAGGCGCCAGCCCTGTGGAGATGCTCGCCGCGCCGCGGTGATTTGGCCACGGACTATGGCTCTCAGCCAGCAAATAGACCTAGGGCCTAGGCCAGCCATTGTGAGTTCTCCCCCCCCCGTGCCTCAGACTCCAATGATGACATCGGCTCGGTCTCGGTTCGCCGCAGCCGGCACTTGTTTTTCGAGGCCATCGCCAAAGACAAATCTCAAGTCGCACGCAGATCCGTGCACCGTTAGCAACCTACCGCAGTTTACTTAGCACCCAGCGAGTACCCCCGCAGGGCAGCCCGGCCGAGCCAGAAAAGGAGGCTGAAAGTGAGAGGCCTCACTCTTCGCCTGGGGGCGTTAGGGAGGAGGCATTTCCTTGCTTTGAGGGCGCCTGAGTAGGGAGGCGAGACAATGGCCGGTGTTGCCGCTTTGATGGATCTTGTAATGTCAACATCATCCCATGGGGTGTTTGCTTCTATCATTTTAATTCCGTCTTGTGTCACCGACAGATTCAAGTCAGCCCTGGACCAAGGCTACGGTAAGTGGCTACGGCTACAACTACGGCTATGCCAAAACGCCCAACGCCCTTGGAGACGGCCAAGTTCCGTTCTCAACCAAGTGCGGACAAACCCCCCCCCTAAACTGTCCTGTAACAACCCAAAGGGTGATGGCTTCCTTCATGGCTCACCTTTGTTTTAGCTCGCATTCATTTACACCTGTCAAATCTGTCTTATCAAATAGTCCTGAGCTAACGAAATCTTGCTGGTCTCCGTCGGCAAGAGCAACGAATGCTAGTATTGATTTCTATCCATCTCTATCCATCAGAAAAATAAGTTCGGTGCATGTGGGATAAGAATCTGGAAATGACGGTGACGGGAAGGAGCATTCACTAAAAAAAAAAATAGGACGGTAGCTTGCCCGTAAGGTATACACGAGGTACAAACAAGCCCAAAGCCCGCCCGCCGGGAATGGAAGCAGCCGCGATCCCATGCCCGCCGCCTAGAAAGAAAACCGCGCCCGCACGCACTCCGCTAGCTGACCTGCCCAACGCTCGTAACTGCCTTTAGAGGCAAGGTAAGGGTAGGTAGTCAGGTAAGGGAAGTTCGGAAGGTACTTACTGCTGGTGCTTCGCTCCTTCCCATTCCCACTTTGCTTGCTCCGCCCCCGCCTTTTTTTTGCCCCCCCCCCCCCGGTTCTCGTTTTCGAATCCTTTTTCCTTCTATTTTCCCAACTTCTGCAATTCCCTTTTCTTTTCCGGATTTCTCGTGTTGTTGGTTTTGGGCCTTCTTATTCCCATCCCGTCGCTGCGTGTTGGAGAGGCTGTTTATGCCCCCTTGCCCTCCCCAACTTGCCGCTGCTGGGCTCCTCTTTTTACGGCGCATGCTTCTTAATCCGCCCCTAGGCTAACTCCCCGACACTCGCTGGCTGGCCTTACCCCAGCTGCCAGCTCCAGCTGCCGCCGGTCCCCAATCTCCGGCCGTTATTTCCAGCGCCCGCAGCCGAATCCCCGACGACACAAAAGCATTTCCCGCGTCAGTCTTTCCAGCACGCTCCCGAGTCGCATTTGTATCTTTATTCCCGGCGGCCATTTCAAACCAAGTCCAAGCCCAACAAGCCCCGGAACTTCCAGAGCTTCCAGAGCTCCAGTGCCCCCAAAAAGATCTCCCTTTTGGAGCTCCCCCAGCACCCGCCGGTGCCCAGATCGCAACCCCAGTTTCAACAGATTCAGCTCCAGGTCCAGCTCCCCGGCCCCAATTATCGCGCCTCAACCTCCTCGGCATCACGTCGCTCAAAAAAAGCTGCTCACTCCGTGGCCAGCACCTCGGTGAGCAGCGCAATCGATGGATCTGTCTCAGCGGGCGCATCCGCACCACGCGCACCACCAACCGCCGCCGCTCTCAAACCCATCGCCATCGCATCGTCCGGCGCATTCCACCTACAGTCCCGGGCCTGCACCTCCTCCTCCAACGCTTCCTCTCCCTGGCACCCATCCGGCCTCTGCCCTGACACCGGCCTCGGCATCCACGTCTCCGGCGTCTGTCTCTCACCGGCTGCCCTCAGCATCTGCATCGACAACCTCGAGGCATCCTACCGGCGAGTACCTCCCGGATGCTGACGACCAAGATGCATCCACGCCTGCCAATGGCGATGAGCCCCCGAAGAAGAAGCAGAAGCGCAACAAGCCCACTCTGTCGTGCCATGAGTGCGTCGAGCGCAAGACCAAGGTGGGCCTTCTCAAGATGATATGCATATCCTTCCTCATCCCATCTCCAGTACTCATCTCATCCCTACCTTTGCCCGCATGAGATGAGTCCACTTCACACCAGCCTTCGCGTCTTTTAATTGGGATGTCACCTTCTTGGGGGATAAGACAAGTTGTTCCTTATAATTCGCCATGTTGCCTGATGCTACCATTCTAGTCGACTTTTTGCCGCTACTTACTGACGTGTCGATGTGTAGTGTGATAGGGGTCGGCCACATTGTCTTGCCTGTGAGTAATATTGTCAATGCTACCTCCCTCTTATCTCACAATACTAATCTTCATCAGGTATAAAGCGGCAAACTGAATGCAGATATGCCCATGTCGCGAACCTTCTCGAGTACTTCCTCCGTCCGTTCTCATCCGAGTTCGATCTAACTGCGGAACAGGGAGACAACACGGTCTGCTGCGAATGGACGGCGCATGACGAAGCCTCCCAAGAAGAAACCCGGCTCCAGCGGAAAGTCACCAATCCCCAACATCGCTGACCGGGGCATGTCTAATGATCCTGGTGCCTCTTCTCGTGGTGCTGTCGCCCTCTCCATCGGCTTACTGTCCAACGTTCCATATTCACTGCCCACTGCAAGTAATGTCTTTGGGATCGGGTCCGAGCATCCCTTCGCCAACTACTGGACATGCGAGGGAGGGTTGCCCGAGGTCATCTCAGTCCTCCCTGAGAAGATTCAGGCCGATATCCTCCTCAGCCGATACTTCGAATGCGTCGATCCTGTGTATCCCATGATTCACCGACAGACATTTTACGCCGACTATGAGCACTTTTGGCAAATGAACCCAACGGATAAGAATGATGCCGATCCATCATTTATCGCATTGATATTCGTTATGCTCGCTCTGGGAACTCAGTTTGTAACATCGACGACATCCCCCCGAGAGCGAAAACAGACAGCAGAGTTCTACGCTTCGGCAAGCAATCAGGCCTTACGGATCGCGTCGTATCTCAGTACCGCTTCGTTGCGCTCTATCCAGGCCATGGTCCTGATCACATATTTCCTCATCAACGATAATCACGCTTCAGACGGATGGGCCTTCGCAGGTATCTTGATCCGGCAAGCTTACGCCATGGGACTGCATCGGGATCCAAATATTGGTCAGTCATTTTCAACTGGTATACGAATCAACATATACTGACATCTAGCAGTGACTCCAAACGCAACGTTATTCGAGAAGCAACAGCGGAGAAAAGTTTGGCAAGCGGTGCTCCTCCAAGACACGTTCCTAACTGTTCTGCTCTCCTTGCCGCCGTCGGCGACACATACGGATGTTTCGGTTGAAGACTTGCTCGATGACGGGTCATCTATTGCCAATAGCGACCCTACAGATACGGCCTATATCCGGGGGTCTTGGACTCTGGCCAACCTGGTCCAGGAGACCATTTGCTCACCGCGGTCGTTGGATCTGCCTATCTGTACCACAGCGAGGCACAAGTCGAAACTGATTGCTGACTTTCGGGCTGTTTATCGATCGTTCCCAGATGTCTTTCGATCATGGGACCCTGACAGCATCACGGCGCTCGCAAAAACAAACAAGAGGGTTGTGCGCCAGACACTGTTTCTGACGAGCAATTATTTCCATAATTTGATGCTGGTTCATGCTTCCGAAAGCCCAGATGTCCCGGTCAACGTCCGCGGGACTCTGGAGGCAGCGCACGACGCCATCACCGCCTTCTTCCTTCTCTTCACGCTGCTCGAGATAGAAGCACGTGTCTGGTGGGTGTTTAACCACCGGGCGTTTCTCGAGGCGTTGTGTATCGGCAACGTACTGAGAGAAGCCTCGCGAGAACCCGGCGGCGCGGATATGTTGGCGAGGGACCCGCTACTTGTGCGGGCAAAGGCCGATATAAGTGAGTTATACGTTTAGCTTTCTTGTTGGTCGATTAGCAGAGCTAACATCTCGACAGCTCGGATGATTCAGATCATGCAACTCATGGGTGAAGATTCGGAGGTCGCCCGGACGCGAGTGCAGGTCTTGGGCGAGTTCCTCTCGTGAGCGCGAGTCAGATTCTTTCTCTTCAGTGAAATATCCGAAGCAACGATTGACGCATCGGCCACGACTGGGCAAGGCAGCAAGGGTTCGACGTGACACATGTACATATGGCATACAGAGTACGGATATTGTTCGGTATATATGGGCAAATAAGCCGCATTCTTCGCGAGATATGGATAAGCTGTATATGCGGCAGCTGGGGGTTGCCTTGCAGGATGACGTTTGGAAATCAGGTGAAGCCTTCAAGGATGAATGGTGTCAGCGGCATGCTCTCGTTGTTGTACTCGGTAGTCTTTCGGCTTCGGGCTGCCTCCCCTTACCCATACACGGAGCCCCGGAGACTCTGCGACGGGGCATCTGAGGTCATTTTGAGCTAAATAGAAACAAGCATATCGATGATGATGGAGACCTTATTCGCATCAACTCCATCGGTTATACCAAGAAAAAAGTCGGCAAGGACAATGCCGAAAAGGCACGGCCCCGCCGAAGATTTCGGCCGGGGCTGAGAGAGGACTCGTCAGCTCGTCGACGCTGATTGGATCACGGGCGGTACCATCGGGTTGGTGGGTTGATGATTGCGCAGCCTGGCCATTTCGAGTATAATCTCCTTGAGCCCAAAAGCTGATAGCGCCTCAACCCACATCAAAAACGCGGTTTCAAGGTGCGTAGGGCGACGACGCTTCATTTCCTCCCTTTCCCTATTTGTCTTGGTCGGACCCTCTGGATTCCCGTGGCCTCGTGGCCTCGTGCTCTCCGGCTCCCAAATCGTCGTAGTGCCTGCGCGTGCTGACCCGTCTCAGTCGTAAGGCTCGGGATACCCTCCCACATCCCGTTCCATCTTTTTGCCCTCTTGTCTCCAGGCAGCTCTTTTTCTTCCCCTTCCATCTTCCTCAGCTCCTTCGACAAGCATTGGTGGGCTCTTTGGTCATTGATTCCTGAATATCATCCTTTTCTCTTTCTTTCCTTTTTTTTTTTCCTTCTGCCTAAAACACGATTTCCGTGGTTCCCTAGTTTCGTCACTGCCTACAACTTATCGCCCTTGTTCTTTGTGTGGATACGACTCCAAACCACAGGTCGCGTATAATAGATCGTGAGCCTCAAACGTCGATAGCCTCGTCATCATGCGCGGCCTCGCTCAGGCTGCCGCTTTGCTGCTGGCGCCAGCACTGGCCCTGGCACATGGCCATCATCCTCCACCACCACCACCTCCTCCCCCTCAGATGGGAGGACTTCCTTTCGCCCTGGATGGTATGATTTGAGTCAATTAATGAATGTATTGATTTTCCCCAGGCTGACAAGAAACTAGTAACCCCTTCAGCTTATGTAACGTTGAAGGTTCCGAGGGGAGATCACGATGCCTATTCATTGGTATGGAGTTCTCGTAAACTTCTTGTCGAACTATCCACTAACGAAGTTGGCGCTGGTGCAGACGTTTAGACTCGATGTGGAGGAATCAGAAGAGGTCTGCGGCCCCGCCAACGTCCGCGTCAACGGCGAGAGCTTGAAGCAGGATTCGAAGGGCCATGGCGTGGGATCTCTCTATCTCGACAACGACACCATCGTCTCGGCCGAGTGGGACTTTGAGTGCATCGGCGATGAAACCCCCTGGGCGCACCAATCCATGAAATTCTCCATCAGGGCCATGGATGATATGGCCTTGACCACCGAGCCCTCGTTCTGGATGACCTTCAAGCAGACGACGCCGGTCAGGATTTCAGACATCGGAGGTGCGGCATACGTCTGGAGTCTGTCTATGCCCTACACCAGGAGGGAGGACGCCCAGGTCCAACCCGACCAGGACGCTTCCACCACCAACGAGCCGCCGCCGATCTGGGAGCACCCGCAATACGAATTCCAGGACCCCGAGGAGCAGCTGCAGGTGGAGCTGATGGAGCTCGAGGCCCTCCGGAGAAAGGTCATGGAGCTGGAGCAGCTGATCAGCCAGAGGGAGACCTCGGTCGAGAAGATGCTGAATAAGATGTATCCGCCGCCGCCCTCAACGGCCAAGATGCTCAAGCAGTGCGACGGCCTCAAGTGCGTCGTGCACACCCTGACGGACAAGGTCAAGCACACTGCGGGCAAGCTGTACGGCGACGTCTTTGGCGGGCGACCTCACCATCACGGCCACCATGGGCCCCCCCATCACGGACCCGGCCACCACGGTAACGGGACGCACCACGGCCCGCCGCATCGTCCCCCGTTCCCCTTCCCCGGAGGACACCCGCCTCCTCCTCCTCCGCACACGTGCGTCCCTTGCGATTGCTCGCCTAACCACCCTCCGCCGCCGCCGCCGCCTCACCACGGAGGGCACCCGCCTCCTCCTCCTCCCCCTCCCCCGCCTCACCACGAACAGCCTCCGAAGCACCGACCTCACGATGACGAGCCAGAGCATGGCGAGCCTGATACCCCAGAGAATCCTGAGCATAATGAAAAGGACCGTCCCATGGCTCCTGGTCATCACGACGACCACCGGCCCTCGGACCACAAGCATGGTCGCCCTGGTCACCATCACCATGATCATCCTCCAGTATGTCCATCTTGAATGCATCTCTTTTTGTTGATCCCCCCTTGCTAATAACTATACAGCCCCCTCCCCACCATCCTGTAATCATGGCCCTTGGCATGGCCGCCATTGCCCTCGCCATCTTCTGCGCCATCGGCATCGGCTACATCCACCGCCGCGTCGCCCGCCTCACCCCCGAGTCCCGCCGGGCAATCCGTCGCGCCGTCCGCCAGTCCCGCGAGGAGCGCCGCGCCCGCCGCGGCAGCCGCGGGGGCTCTGCCTTCAAGGCCGCAGTCCAGGCCTTCTTCGCTCGGTGGTCCGGCGAGGACGACGATGAGGAGAAGCAGGCCATGCTGCGTGAGGGCCGGCGGCGTAGGACGTCGACCGGCAGCAGCGTGACGATGGAGCAGGAGATTGCCCAGTTCCGGCAGGCTGCGTACATGGTCGAGGGCCTCGTGACCGCCGAGGAGGACCGCACCGCCCAGCGCGACATGATTGCTTCTCAATACTCTCATCCTCATCCTCAAATCTACTCTCACGCTCGCTCTCACTCTCAACCTCACCCCTACACTCCCGGCCCTCCCGTGCCCCCTCGCCCCCCGATGGTACCGCATCACGCCGCCGCGGCTGCATACCCCGGCTTCGTCGTGACTGACGAGCGTCTCCCTTCGTATGATGACGACGAGCACGATGCCTCGGTGGTGGCTGACGGATGCCGGTTCACACCCGGCTCGTCCGACTACACGCCTTCCAACACGGCGTCGAATGCGGATGACGTGCTCGGCGACTCGAAACACTAATGCAAATGTACTTGAAATGATTTCTTTGGGCGTGGCATCTTTTATATACCGAACTTTTCTTGGGTCTTCTTTGTTGTTTTTGGACATGGCGGACATGGAGCCATACATAGGTAGTTAATGGTTCTTGTTCCAATCCTGGTTGTCAAATTTGACTACCTCAGCGTGCATGTTTTTACGGATGCATTTGGTATAAACGGGTCCCTCTACTATTAAACGCTCTCGCTTTTAACAAAGCCTAGAGGTAGCAATATGAACCACACAATATCGATATGTGCTTCCATGGTCTAGTTCCAATGCCGCGCAGTGCCATGTCCGGTAGTCAGCCAAAGATGAAGTCTTGGAAGTTTTTTGCTATCCTCTTGACGCCTTCCTCAAGCCCCCACCCCTTCACCTCACACACGTGCCGGTACATGTCCTCCAACACCTGGTCCATGTCCTCGCCGGCAGTGTGCAAGTCGCTCTCGACAAGCAGGCTCTCATCCGGGAGGGCGCGTATCACCTCATCCGTGCGTGTGCGGCCAGCATCGGTGCCAAGGTTCACGGCTGAGGACAGAGAGACGAAGATGCGGGCCGGGATGGTCGGGTTGAGGTACTGCTTGAGAACCTCGACGCTGCCGCTGAAGGAGTGCAGGCATATCCTCGGCGGGTAGGGCTTGTCAGCCTCGTCCTCTGAATCGTCGGAGGAGAAGTCCTCGGCGCCTTGCGCAACGAGGCGACGCTTCCGGCGCGATATGACCTCGCGCTCGTGGCCCTTCCACGTCGCGGCCAGCGTGTCGTGCAGGACGCCGTGGGCCTGGACGCCGTGCACGCTGACGGCCCGGCGGGTCTCTGCGGCGAGGCGGAGCTGGGCGGCGAGCACTGCGCGCTGGTGCTCTATGCGGACGCGATAGGGGCTGAGGTGCCGGCCCTCGCGGCCGCCGGGGGTGAGAGTCGGGTCTCGCTCAGCCTGCTCGGATGGGTTCCAGGCGTCGGGGAGACGGAAAGCCTTGTCGAGGCCGATCTCGCCAACGAGAGCTCGAGGGTGGGATGCCAGGCGGGATTGGGTAGACTTGAGGAGGGAGGAGATGGCCGTGGGTGTTGGGAGTGATGCGACGAAGTCGGAGGAAGGCTCCGGCTGGAGAACGGCGGTATAGTGGGCCGCTTTCGCTGCGTGATCGGCATCGGAGCCGGAGCCGGAGGGCCGGTACGTCGGCTCCTGGGCGGAGTCGTCGTAGAGCAGGTGGGAGAACCAGGGGTGCCATCCAAAGGCGGGGATGACGGACGTCTTGGCCTCCTCAACCGAAGCACCGTCTTGGGTAAGAAGCAATTTTAGTCTCGGGTCGGCGAGCTGGCTGGCAGCGTCGGCGACCAGGTCTTGGTCTTGAGCCCGGGTGGCCGTGATTGTCAAGGCTGCAGCTCGCATAGAGGGGATGCTCTCTATAGACGCCATGGTGTCTGTCGGGTGGCAGTGCGCGTCACAGATAGGCAGATGCCACGGGAAGGGGGCTACATCTCGATCACCTCCGTTGGGGGGTTGCCCGGCATCATCGTCATAGCTTCGGGAGATCTCGCACATGTCGGGTTTTTTTTTTTTGGGGGGGGGGGGGG